>KN825104.1:0-31994 GCA_000827395.1 Paxillus rubicundulus Ve08.2h10 | reverse complement strand
AGGAGGGGAATACATCAATGAGGCCTTCCAAGAGCAACTCTGAAAGGATGGAACTCTGTATGAGACCTCCACTCCCTACACTCTGGAGCAAAACGGATTAGCAGAGCAGATGAACCAGACATTATCCCTCCTTGCAAACACCATGCTGGAGGAGTCCCAACTCCCAAAGTCCTTCTGGGCAGATGCCATGGCCACAGCCACCTACATCACTGCACAAAGTCCAACATCTGCACTCCATAGAGAAAACCCCTATCAAACTCTATTCCACCGATGTGTCGATCCTGCCATTTTCCACCCCTTTGGTTTCCCCACCTATGCTCACATACTGAAGGAACAATGCAGAGGAAATTTCCACTCACATGGATGGAAGTGCATTATGATCAGCTACACATATGGACAACAAGCCTAAAAACTCCTGGATGTTGAACATTGCACAATCATCTCCAGTCAGCACATTACCTTTGATGAGACTGGAACCATCTCTGCACATGACCTTGCCCTGTGGAATGTCCCCGCTGTTGAGGGAGGGAGGGACTACTTCCAAGGCAACATGAGGTGGAGTATGAGGATGCAGAAGAGGAGAACACAGAATCCAGAACTCTGGACCTGTGCGGAACAGTGGGAGTTGACAATGCACCTCTGGACACCCCAGAGGCACAGCAGCCACCAAGCCCTACCATTGACAACCTCACACACCATTTCGAGCAACTCCACATGGATCCACCACTTGCTCCTGCTCCCACTCCTGCTTCTGTCCCCCCAACCTCTATCTCCAGAAAGACCTGCACCAGCCGAGATTGTTGCCAGAGTTTGGAGAAGCAATTGGCAATACCAACAAGCTGACTGGAGTTGGGACTACCAACAGACTGTAAATGAGGACGTTGCATGAAGGGCTCAATGCCATGGTGGACAACAACCAGAACCCACAGTGGAAACTCCTGAACCTATGGACCTTCCAGAGGAAGATCTGAAATTCCCAGGAGCCTTTACAGTGTCCACAGAATCCCTTGAGGACTTCATCTTTGTGGGTGCAGCCAACTCCAAGTCCGATCCATCCCTTCCAGGGAAAATCTGTGAAGCCTATGCAGGACCTGACTGTTAAGATCTGAAGTCCTCTGGGCTGTCCGGAGTTGTTGGAGGCAGAAGTGGATGTTGGCTTCAACTTATATGTTGTGCCCTTGTCCGAGTTCGGTCCAATATTTACGAAGGGTGGAGATGAGGAGCAGAGGAGCAGAGTGACGGCAGTACGGAGTAGTAAGACGAGTTATCAGAGGTCGGAGGTCAGAGGGTCAGAGCGACAACAAGAAGACTGGCTTCAAGTGTCGAGCGAGGGACTTAAGTTGGACAGAGAGGAGGAGTGATCAAAGTCAATATTTGAACTGAGGAATACAGAATACAAGAGGGGTTTATATACTATGGGGACAAGTAAACATGGAGGGCACCAGAGTGCCAGAGTAAAGCAGAATGTGAGTCAGAGATGTCAAAGAGATAGGATTAAGTCGGGAAATGTCAGAACGTCAGGAAATGTCAGAACGTTAGGAAATGTCAGAAATTGGATTAATTGGAAGGTGGGATCATTAGATATGTCAAATGTCTGTCAAAGATGTGAATGATAAGGAATCAAGGCACAGGAACAGAAATGTTAAGGAGAAGGCAGAAATGCAGAGAAACGGGAAGGCGGAGAAGCAGACTTGCGTATATGCAGTAGCAGACTTGGTCCAGAATGGGCTCCGGAGAAGCGGAGTTGACTTGCGTGACATGGAATATGACAGTATCTCCCCTTTTAGGCCTGAACCACTGAGGGCCAAATAGGGTTTGAGTTCTGCAGAGATTAATTCAGAGCGCGAATGTCAGTATAACTTTTAGATGGAAAAAACCTTCGCTTGTATCTTGTCACCTCCCATCATGTCTTCATCCATCACCAACGACCTAACCAAGTGGAACGATGAACAGCTCCGCGAGAATGAGGACAACAATGATGAATTATTTGAGAAGAAGAGTGCAGAGCATAGGTGTTGTACAAAGGCATGGAAGGAGGCGGAGCGCCAGATGGTGAACGAAGTGGCAAGGCGGAAGGCAGAGGAAGAGGCGAAGCAGAAAGTGGAGGTTGAGGCACAGAGGAGGACAGAGGCAGAGGCAAAGGTGCACACGGAAGAGGTCGCGTGGGCGCAGGTGAGTAGCATAGTAATTAATATACTTCTCACTGATTTTTTGGAGTCAAAACAGAACTCAGTCTTGGGCCCGCCAAAGGGAAAACAGCTGAAGGTGGTGGCAAGCAGAACTGTGGAGGTTGCAGAGTCGGTAGGGGGCATAATCCTGTGTTATGAATGCTCGGATGCTGGGGTGGCGTGCGAGATGATGGCGGCCAGGGGCAGCAGGGCAAGGTCGTGCAACCGTTGTTGCCAACTGCGGCAAAAGTGTGAGCAGCCGGGGGACATGCAGTCATCCCAGCGGAGGAAGCGGGAGGAGGCCATGTTGCCATGGGCCGGAAAGAAGAAGGCACAGACAAGGAGGAGGAGGATGCGGATGACTGCGAGGTGGAGGAGAACTGTGACGCACTTGGCACGCTCGTGGAGGTCCTCTCAGCAGTGGTGGGGGAAATGCGGAATATGGCCACTGACAGGAGGCACGCGGCTGCAGAGAGCCATGCGCAGATGGAGAGAATGCTGGGCACCCTGGAGGAGATCCGGGGTTGCCTAGACCTGGAGTTCACTCCAGAGGAGCTGGAGGAGGGGTCGGAGGAGGACTTTGAGGAAGAGGAAGTGGTGGAGGCGGCCAAGGAGAAGGAGGCCTTGAAGGGCCGGAACGAGGAGGAAGCGGAGGTGGACGAAAGTGTTTAAATAGTTTTTTCTTTTTCTTTTGTACAATGTAGTCCGGTCCTTCACCTGTGTGGCAAAATAAAAGTGTTCATGGTCGTAATGTCGGAGGTAGCAGAGTAAGGACCGGAGTTAAGTGGAGTAAGGCCCAGGTTTGGTGGGGTATTTGGAGTGGAAGTGTTCGACCAATTCAGAGGCGTGCCCGAGTTCCGTCACTAGTAACCATGATGTTTCTTTGTCGGTCCCTTTGTAGCCGGCCCAGCAGACGAGGTAGAGTAGTTGGCAGTGCCTTCTCTGGCAGTCGATTTTCAAGTCTAGGATTTCACAGATCTTGAATTCGGGTTCATTGTTGATTATGACTGGAGGCAGCAGAGGTTGGTTCTGGTTGGGGATGGTGTTTGGGATTGCAGGTTCTAGTTGGGAGATGTAGAAAACAGGGTGAACAGAGTTCATAGTGTCGGGTAGACAGAGGGTGAAGGAATGGGTGCCGGGTTGCACGATGATAGGGTAGGGACCAAGGTTTTTCTCTGATAGTTTTTTAGAGGGTCGGGTGGAGCGGAAGTACTTGGCCTTGATGAAGACGAGGTCTCCGACTTTGAAGTCTGGAGCCGGAATTCATTTGGTGTCAGCAGGACCTTGGTATCATTGTTGTGCGAGGGCCATCTCCGAGCGGAGGAACTGATGCAATTCGTCTAAGTCAATGGCGTATTCATGTGCACGAGTGGAAGTGAGGTCGCGCTCCAGATGGACAGAGATATTCAGGTGGTAGCCTTTGTTAGCGAAGAATGGTGATACTCCAGTGGTGGCACTTGGCGCATTGTTGTAAGCGAATTCCCTGAGCGGTAGGAGTTCTGACCAGTTGTCTTGCTGGTAGTTGCAGTAGATCTGGAGGTATTGTTCGAGGGTCTGATTCATCCGTTCCATCTGTCCGTCGCCCTCCGGGTGGTAGCCGGAGGTAAAGTGGAGGCAGATGTCGAGGGCTTTGCTGAGGGAGCAGAAGAAGTGGGAGACGAACTCGGAACCCCGGTTGGAGGTGACGTGCGAGGGAACTCCATGCTTGGAAAACACATGGAGTAAAAATAACTTGGCTAGTTCCAGAGACGTGATGGTATTGTGCGTCAGAATGAATATGCATTGCTTGGAGAGGCAGTCAACAACTACGAGGATGGCAGTGAAACCGGAGGACATGGGGAGTTGTTCGATGAAGTCCATAGAGATGGAGTTCCAAGGTTTCTCCGGGATTGGGAGTTGTTTGAGGAGTCCGTACAGGCAGTGCCTAGGGACTTTGGCACAGGTCCAGGTGGTACAGGAGCTGACATATTCTTTGATGAATGTACGCAGTTTTGACCGAAATGTCCAGATAGGGGGTGGTCATGCTCGTAGTGGAGTATGCGGAGGCAGAGGTCGTTTGCGTCTGGGACATAGATCTGGTTATCAAGGCAGAGGTAGCCCTCGGAGTCTACTGTCCAGTGGGAGTCGGACACGTCGGACATGTGAGCGGAGGTGACTTGGTCAGAGGGGAGTGTGGACAGGATGTCCTGATGGAGTTGCTCAACATCGAACAAGGTGCTTGTGCGGAGAACGGGGTGTATGAGGATGGTGGCTCGGAGGGACGAAGCGAGCTGTTCTTGGGTGAAGGCGGGTCTGAGGTTGTGAGGATTGACTCAAGCGTAGTCCTTATCCCCCTCTTTTGGGTAGACATCCCAATGTCTAGTGAGGGCATCAGGTTTGGCTCCGAGTTTTCTGGGGCGGAAATGGATGACAAGGTTGAACTGGGAGAGGAACTCTGACCAGCGGGCTTGGCAGTGTGTCAGGATTTTGGAGGTGGAGAAGTATTCAAGGTTTTTGTGGTCTGTGATGATGTCAACTGGAGTTGCGGAGCCCTCTAGGTAGTGGCGCCAGGAGCAAAATGCTTCGTGGATGGCGAGGAGTTCTTTGTCATGAGTGTTGTAGTTGAGTTCCAGAGTGGTGAGGGTCCGGGAGTAGAACATGACTGGGCGAATTTTGTCATCCAGGCAACGGATGGAAAGGATGCCAGCAATGGCGTAGTCAGAGGCATCAGTCTCAACGATGATAGGGGCATCAGGCACCCAATGCGTCAGGACAGGAGCGGAGGTGAAGGCATCTTTCAAGTGCTGGAAAGCGGAGCAGCATTCGTCGCAGAAGTTCCACGGAGCATTTTTTCGAGTGAGGCGAGTGAGTGGAACAACAATGTCGGAGTAGTTATAAATGAAACAACGGTAGAAGTTGGCAAAACTGAGGAATGACTGAATGTCTTTGACCTTCCGTGGTTCCGGCCAATTGGTAATAGCTTTGACTTTGTTGGCGGACATAGTCAAGCCGCTGGGAGAGAGGAGGTATCCGAGGTATTCAACAGAGGAAGTGTGGAATTCACACTTCTCCAATTGAGCATATAGTCCGTGCTTCCAGAGTCGACAGAGTATCTCATAGACGTGCTCTTTGTGAGAGGCCATGTCCTGGGAGTAGATGAGGATGTCGTCCAGATAGACTACAACACAGACATCAAGCATATCAGTGAAGATTGTATTGATAAAATGCTGGAAAGCTGCTGGAGCGTTTGTCAAACCAAACGGCATTACCAGCCACTCATAGGAGCCATAGCGGGTGCAGAAGGCAGTCTTCCATTCATCTCTGGGCGCGATGCGGATGAGATGGTAGGCATGCCGGAGGTCGATCTTAGTATAGACTTTACCGCAGCTTGGGGAGTTGAGGAGGTTGGAGATGAGTGGGAGTGGATAGCAGTCTTTCATCGTGATTATGTTGAGTCCTCAGAAGTCAACGCAAAGTTGGAGTGAACCGTCCTTCTTGCAGACAAAGAGGACCAGAGTGGCATGAGCGGAGGAGGAAGGGCGGATGAAACCATTAGCGAGGTGTTCATCAAGGAAAGTGCAGAGGGAATCCAGCTTGGTGGCAGACAGGGAGTAGATGATTCTGAGCGGAGGAGAGGCTCCTTCTTCCAGGTCGATCTTCAGGTCGTGTTCATGATGAGGGGCAAGCCAGGAGACCTTGCTTTTACTGAAAACATCGGTGAAGTCATGGTATTCTAGCGGAACAGTGGAAAGATCTACTGGGTCCGAGGTTGCATGGAGCTTACTTTCCTCGGAGCAGAGATGCAAGCTGAACTGCACAGAGCCTTCTAGATGGCATGCAAGCACAAAAGCGGCAGTGTTGATGAGGGCAATGTGAGGAGCCTTGCGGTCGGAGAAACGTGGCGTATTGGAGTGGTCGGAGTCAACCGGCAGAGGGGATTCTGGGGGTTGCTGTCAGATTCCGGTTCAATCCCAGAGTTTCTGGAGCAAACCCAAAGGGTCAGGGGTCGGGAAGTCAGTAAGGGAAATCCGGAAATGTCAGGTAGGTAAGAGACTGCGGCTTCAATGTATGTGTTGCACCCCTGTATGAGTCTTGTCTCTTGATTTCAGGTGAGGGTCAGAATTTAGTCCCGAGTTCAACTCAAGGACCAGAGGAGGTGATTCAGAGGATCAGAGGGTTTCTGGGATTGAGATCTAGCTGATATTCGAACTGAGGAAACTTAGGGAAAATTACAAGGGTTTAAATACTAGAAATCAGAAAGGATATATACGGGTTAGCATCGGGGTGAGGGAATCCCGATGTGCAGCAGAAGAAGGCTATGTCAGGATTACTAATGTAAGGTGTGCGGATGACAAATGGGAACGTGGGATTAGTAAGGAGGAAACAATGATGACAAAGAATGGAAACATAACAGAAAAGGACATAAGACAGATATGATTACTAATGGATGAAAATCCAAGGATTCGGGAGAATGGAGGACAGGAAACAAAAAGAGATGTCTAAGTAATATTGGGTGTTCTCGGGATATGCCGGAAATCGTTGGAAAGTGTCAGAAAGCATCGGAAAAAGGTTGGATGAGATGGGGAATTTGCGGGATGTGAAAATATCCTGGTACCAACAAACCTGATAGTAGATATCCTGGTGCCAACAAACCCAGGGGTCAAAAAGCCCAAGGGTAGACATCCTGGGGTCAACAAACCCAGAGGTAGATATCCCAGGGCCATTCATCCCAGGGCCGTCTATTCTGAGGGCAGCCATCCCAGGTCCATCCATCCCAAGGCCAGCTATCCATCAGGGCATCTGATACCTACAGGCCACCCATCCCTGGGCCAATCCAATGGCTACTGGCCAGTCATCCCATGGCCCATCCCATACCTGTGGGTCACCCCTCCCTAGGCCCATCCCATACCTATGGGTCACCCCTCCCTCAGCCCATCCCATACCTATGGGTCACCCCTCCCTCAGCCCATCCCATACCTATGGGTCACCCATTCCTCAGCCCATCCCATACGTATGGGCCACCCATCCCTCAGCCCATCCTGACAAAGACTATAATAGGGCAGTGATTGCCCAGACTACTAGGGATTAGCTAGGAGTAATAGATAGGTATAAAGTAAACTCACCTCAGCCACTGCCAAAGAGGGGCAAAGAACGACTGAGGAATCCAAAGTGAAAAGTATGTATGTATGTAGTGGAGTGGGCAGAGAAACACTCACTAATGAGAATCAAGGGAATAGGAACAGGAACAAGGGGGAAATGGAAATAAGCAATGTAAGGAAGTGACAGAGTGAGGACAAGAAATGGATTATGAAGTATGATAAAGGTCCGTGCAAGTTCCATACGAGTTCCGAGTGAACACTGAAAGTCCAAGTGGATCCGCCTGGCAGCGGAGTGGAGGTACGCACTCTGACATTCCAGAAGTGTGGAGTTGGTGTTCCAGTTCCGGAGTTCACTGTATTTTGTCACATCCAACACCTATGGGTCACCCATTCCTTGGCCCATCCAATACCTATGGGACAGCTATCCCTTGGCCCACCCAAGGCCTACAGAATACCCATATCGGCCAATCCATTCCCCACAGAGATAGCTCAATCAGCCCATCCATTACTCAAAATACCCTAAATAAAATATCTACTCAGCTGACCCATATCATACAGGATTTTCTCACACCTCAGCTGTCCATATGCTATGGTACCCAAGCACTACATTACATATGTGCACCAGATGGCTTTGGCAGGGGAGCAGTAATGGAGGTGTTCTGTATGACATACTATACATTTAGTGAGCCAGTACTAACCCTTGTAATGGTGAGCAGTTCAACTGCTGATCCCCTGCTTTCAAAGGCCCATGCTTCCATTGACACACCCTGCTGGGTCTGCTGTGTGTTGTCAACAAACTCTGATGTTTTGTTTTTGAGTCTACTTTGTGAGGTTTGACACTACTTAGTTAAATAACATTTCAAGTTCTTATTGTAAACACAAATGGTAATTGCATAAATGACCTGATTTTCTATGTTCATTCATTGTGTGATCTCACTTCCCTCAAAAATGTCTTCATAAATTAGTTATTCAATTTCTCTTGTTCATCACTCTCTATGTCATGGAAATCATGTGACATGGGATGAACCCACATGAGGGCTACCTTATGTACACAGATTGTTATACTATGTGTGACGAGTGACACACAGTATGTAGTCTGTGTAAATAAAAGGACATATCAGGCCATCCATTTGCTTATTCATCTGTCTGACACCCCTCTCCTAAGATTGGGGCTGGGCCATGTGGTGCAGTCACATGTACAGTGTGAAAAGGGGCAAATAAAGAAAGTGACTGACAGTGGTTTCAAACTCGCAACAGTTCTCATCAGGGGCTTCACCGCTGCCCCTACCACTTGTCTATCCAACCGTGTTTAGGATACCAACTACCTGTTAAGATACTGGATCCTTCAGGCTGTCCAGAGTTGTCGGAGGTGGAGCGGACGTCGGCTTCAAATTATGTGTTGCGCCCTTGTCTGAGTTCAGTCTGGTATTTACGGAGTGGGTGGAGTAACGGCGGAGCGGAGTGGAGTAGCAAAGGGGTTCAGATGTCAGAGGGTCAGAGTGACAACAAGAAGACTGGCTTCAAGTGTTGAGTGAGGGACTTATGTGGGACAGAGAGGAGGAGTGATCAAAGTCAATATTTGACCTGAGGAATACAAAATACAAGAGGGGTTTATATACTACAGGGACAAGTAAACACGGAGTGCCGGAGTGAAGCAGAATGTGAGTCAGAGGTGTCAAAGAGATAGGATTAAGTTGGGAAATGTCAGAATGAGTCAGAAAACGGATTAATCGGAAGGTGGGATTATTAGATATGTCAAACGTCTGTCAGAAGTGAAGGATGAGGAACAAGGTACAGGGATCAGGGGTAAGAGAGATAAGCGGAAAGGCAGAAAGTGATAAGGCAGAAAAGCAGAGGAGTGGAAAAGCGGAGGAGCAGAAAAGCGGACTTAATAAGGCGAGAGAGATGGAGTTAGTCCAGAGTAGGCTCTGGAGGAGTGGAGTTGATTTGTTGGGACACGGTATATGACACTACCAATCTAATGTCCTACTTCAGGAATTATGCTTAGTCAGCAGGCACAACTATGGTAAGCAATACCCGAAGCTGGATTGGTTGCAATTTTGGGGAAATCATTGGGAGATAGGAGTCTCTACCGTGGGAACCCAATGATTTATAGCAGGAAGGGGCCTTTCGGCACACCCGCCGGCATTTGTGCATTGCCTTGCACTCCCCATGGTAGTCCATACTACTGTGGGACCCTCTTACATCATCTGATATGGATTTGATCAAGACACAGATTACACACTGTGTAGCTCATGCCTTGCCATAGTGCATGTAGCTTTGTCATCATCATTGCATTGGCCATTGCATCACATCCAAGCCATTGTTGGGGACAGGTCATCATGGACATCACAACTGCTGCTGTTGCCACTTTTAGGTGGTGAATAATAATTTCAAATGATGAATGGCAGGACACTGGCCAAGTGGACTTGATCAAATTTTGCCAAGATAAAGTCATGTGACTTGCACAGCTGCAGTGTGTCCTCACAGGGGGCCTAGCCCCATGTTTGATGAAGATGGCTGGAGGGAGTAAGGCCAGGTCATGCAACCATTGTCACTGACTGAAGCACAAATGCAAGTGGCCAGTGGACCCACAGCAAACATGGCAGAGGAAGCAGGAGAGGGTGATGTCACTATGGACTTGGAGTCCAATAGCAGATTAGGATGAGGATGAGGATGAGGATGAGGAGGCAGAGGAGCACCATGATGTGCTTGGCACACTCATGGAGGTCCTTGGAGTGGTGGTGATGGAGATGTGGAACATTGCCACACAAATCAGGTGCATGACTGCAGAGAGTCAAGTGCAGGCAGAGCAGATACCAGGCACCCTGGAGGAGATCTGGCAGTGCCTGGACCTGGAGTTCATTGTGGAGGAGCCAGAGGTGGGGTCAGAGAAGGAAGTGGCAGAGGCTGCCAAGGAAATGGATGCCTTGAAGGGCCAGAACAAGGAGGAGGGTTTGGAGTAAGTCAGAGTAAGGTCTGGAGTTAAGCAGAGTAAGGTCTGGGTTTGGCAGGGTATTTGGAATGGAAGTGTTTGATGAGTTCTGAGGCATGCACAAGTCCTGTCACTAGTGACCAAGATGTTGCTTCATCAGTTCCTTCATATCCAACCCAACAGATGAAGTAGAGCAGTTGGCAGTGTCTTTTCTGGTGGTCAATTTTTGAGTCAAAAATTTTGAAGATTTCAAACTCAGGTTTGTTGTATACTTTGACCAGAGGCAGTGGAGATAGGTTCTGGTTAGGGATGGTGTTTGGTACTAGGCGTTCCAGTTGGGAAACATGGAAGACAGAATGGATGGAGTTCACACTGTCAGGTAGGCAGAAGGTGAAGGAGTGGGTACTGGGTTGGGCAATGATGGCATAGGGGCCAAGGTTAGGTGGTGTAAGATGATAATGGGGGTGCCACTGGAGGCTTGGGTGCAATGGTAAAGAAAGGATAACAAGATAGGGTAACAGTCCATGCAAGTTCTGGATGGCAAGGGTGTGCAGGTGGCAGTATGGCAAGGGCAAATGTGTGGTGGAGTGCATAGGTGGCAGGGTGCACAGGTGGCAGAATGCATGGGTGGCACATTGGATGGGGGAGATAAAAAAAGGGGGAAGGGGTTGTTGATGGGTTGAAAGGTGAAAACAAAGGTAATAGGTTGGTTTTTGTTGGGCAGGGAAAAAGAGTGCTACATGCCTGTTTGAGCTGTTGCAGTTCTTTGACCTTGGCTTGATGCATGAAGTGGTCACAGGCTTGGTCCAGCAGCTCTCACTCAAGTTCTGCTAGGTTGAAGGCTTTGGGAGTGCCAATGACATGATGCCAGTGGCATCATTGTTCCCCTTGGTAGTGGAGGAGTGCTTCCTGGGAGAACCAAGGTAGGACAGTGTTGTTATGATTCTCTAATAGTGGAGGCACAGGAAAGGGGAAAAAAAGAAGAGAGCACTGGGTGAACTCTCTGCCTAGCAAGCATGGTGCAAGGCAGGCAGAAGAAAGGAAGATGCTGTGCTATCTACGAAAACCTGGTGCCTCGGTTATCGTAGAATATGAACTTTGTGCAACATTTGCACCAGTTTAGCCAGGTTTGAAAACCATTAGAGCCAGTATGGGAGCAGGGTCAAGGAAAAAACCAAGGTGGGTCCTTCTAAGTTTTCCACCCTGCCGAGATGCCGGCTGACAGCAGCAGGAGGTACGGCAAGATGGTGCATGCGTGGCTCCATCAACCACGCATCACCAGTGTTGTCCTTGTCCTATCCTTCACTTCTGCCATCTATGCCACCCCGCAGGTCACCATGGACATCCCCACATACATCGCCAAAGGGGAAAAGCAAGGAGATCACTATCTCTCAGCCTGCAACATCGTGCTCTGACGAAGATGTCACAGCCCTGCTTGATCTCGCCATCAAGGAAAAAGCTCAAGCCGGAGATGGAACGAACTTCAAGCCGCAATTCTGGACCAACGCAGCAGCACTCTCAAACCCTTCTCAGGGTATTATCAAGACTTCTAAGCAGTGCAGGGAGAAGTGGAGCTGTGTATGTCCTCCCTTACTCTTTGTTTTTACTTATCCTGATTCCATGGAACACACGTGAGGAAAACATATGTGATTGTCCACAGGATCTGCAACACATCTGGACTGACATACTCACTCGAGCATGGGGCTGATATTGGTCCTCAAGATGAAGCTGTATGGGATGAATATATAAAGGTATGTACACCGCTACAAAAAAAAAGAAAAAAAAAGACTGATGCTCCCCAATGATGGGGTGTTACTAGCAAAACCCAGGAGCAAAGATGTTTAAATGGAAGGGATGGTGTTTTTACAACAAGATGAAAGTTCTCATGCCATCAAAGGGGAAAGGCAACAATGTTTTTTCGTGCAACAGCACTCAGAACACAAGACCCCAGCCCCCCTGCAGGCCCCTGCAATCCAGCCAGGGAGCCATCTGGCAGTAGCGAGTCAAGCAGTGATGGTGTTGAGAGAAGTGGCCTACTTGATTTATTGGGAGGCGAGGAGAGTCAACCCTCACAAGAGGACGTCAAAATGCACCCTTCCCCACAGGTGCCCACCAGTCAGCCTGCGGTACCAGCACTGTGCCCTCCCCCCATTACTCCAAATGATCAACCTTTGAGCAGCACCTCATTCCCATCCACTCCGACTGCTCTTTTCCCGCCCTCTGTTCCCTCATCATATAGTGACTCAGCGGCGAGTTCTGTCAAACCGTCATCAAGCATATCTGTTCATATTGAACGCACTCACAAGTGCAAGGCAGAAGATGACGATAGCTCTGTCATATCAGTCACCTCTGACAAAATACAGTGAACTCTGGAACCGGAACACCAACTCCGCTTTCCCGGAATGTCGGAGTTCATACCTCCGCTCCACCATCAGGTGGATCCACTCAGAATCCATGCAGAATTCATGTGGACTCTCATTACATCCCATCATTCTTTACTTGACATCACTCCTGAGCCTCCAGGGGCGTTCCATCGCTTTCCTACATCGCTTGATTCCATTTTCCCCCTGTTCCTGTTCCTGTCCCCTTTATTATAGTTAGCAAGCGCTTCTCTGCCCACTCCACTACATATATATACTTAGTTTTCACTTCAGATTCCTCAGTCATTTTTTGCCCCTCTTTGGCAGTGGCTGAGTTGAGTTTCCTTTATACCTATTTACTACTCCTAGCTAATCCCTAGTAGTCTGGGCAATCACTGCCCTATTATAGTTTTTGTCAACCTCAAAATCAGTTGTCTCTGTGGCAGCATCTGGAGGGTCATCAGCTCAAAAACGCCATGTCACAGCTGTCCCTGCTGCACTGGATCATGTCGGAGATGAGCTCAGTAGTCTCAACTCAAACTTCATGTGTAACAACCAGATCATCGAATGCATCACTCCTTCATCCGCCACCCAATCAACCAATGCAGGTTCAGTATCCGCAACAGTGAGAAAGAATCAAGCAACTACTGCTCTACTTTCCCTGGAGGACAAAAATCTCAAGCCTGAGGAGCTCGTCACTATCATGGACTACTTTCATTTCAATGTCTCATATGCTGATGCTTACCTTGTACTTGCTGATGCTAAAGTCAATACCAATCCTGCCATTCATCGTGTATGGTTGGCAAAGAGGCTCGAGGAAGCTGCGGATGTGCTGAAGCCGAAATGATACTATACGACTTTATTATGTGTGGAACATAGTTGGATTGTTTTGTATCATACATGCACTATGATTGTGCGTTATGAAAAAAATATCTGCGTTGACTCAGGGTACATTGTATAGTATCAGGCTGTCTGCTACGCTCCTGCAGTGTATCTAGCCCACATCTCTGCAGCAATAGTGTCGCGTATCACCTTCATCTGCTCGCATTCAGCGTGGGTTGGAATGCCGTCCACTACCACCCCAAAATCATCTGGTTCACCAGTACTAGCAGGCTGCCCAGCCTCCCTCTCTATGTCTACAAGCTCCTGGGGATCCCACTCGCAAATGATGTTGTGCAAGCAGCACAAGGTGGGGGGATGCGGGCTTGTATTTCCATTGTGTATTCGGGGGGACAACAAGTATACGAAAGCGGTGTTTCACAACACTGATTATGCATTCAACAATGTTGCGTAGTTGAGTGTGCCGGTAATTGAAGTACTCCTTAGCAGTAGCGGGCCTGTAACTGTAAATAAGTTGATATTACTACCAAAAACATACTAACTTACCGGACATTTGCCCGACCCCATTCAGCCAAGTGATAATGTTGTCCCTGGTATGGCACGAGGAGTTTGAGGCAGCATGGAAAGCCTGCATCAGCAAGGTAAAAGCAATCGGGAGGGATGATTAGGTCAGCCATACATGCATCATGGTAGATAGTGGAGTCTGCCATCAAGCCCTCCCAGCCACTAAGAACATAGGTGAACTTCAGATCGAAGGAACAGCAGACCAGGCAATTCTGGGACACAAAACCCTTTCTGTTGTGAGATGCATCCCTCTCAGCAGCAGAGGGACAGCATATGATATGGGTTCCATCAATTGCACTGATTGCGCTTTGAAAAGCTGGATAGAATCTTGGATCATGGAGAATCTCGGGAGGGGTGGGGTCGTTGACATGTGGTAAGCGTACATATTTGTTGTAGATGTCATGATGGGAAAATGCATTGAGGATTTTCTTGAAATACCTGTATTTTGATTATTGGCGTCAACAAAAGGATAGAAACTGAATAAATGCCTTGAGATCATGTTGTTTGACCACTGGAAACGCTCTCCAATATGCCTGATGGACAAACCAGTGACACAACTGTAGAGGAAAATGCTGAGTTGTTCTTCAATGGTGACATGTTTTGAGTGTGTGTAGCCATGTGTTTGCAGCTCCACAACAAGGCCCTTGAAGACATGCTTGTGAACACCTAATTCTGTGCGGATCCATTCAGGGTGGCCATTCAACAGCTCCAACACCCATCCAGCACCTGTAAGGATAGATGTATGGTAGGGGATGGGACGTGAATTCTCAACGGCTACCATGATAGCCTTGGTGATGGAGAGTATTGCACTGAGTACAATCTGGCTGATTTGACATTGTTGCTGTACAATGAAGTGGACAAGGTCATCCGAGTCGGAAGTGTTTGAGTTGTAGGTTTGATCTATCTCGAGATCTGTTGTGTCTTCTGAGTCCATAGTCTCCGCTACATCTTCGCTATGTTGGTCATCATTGTCGTTGTTGTCTTCATACATGATGTCGAGGGCTCGACTATGTTGCGCATATGCTATCAGCGTGATACGGCTGCCACACTAGGTTGAAGCTCCGCTTGAATGCGCGACCACGTGAGTTGAACAACTCACCTCTTTCCTTGCTTTTTTTTGACTGTGATCGTGCTCCCGTACTGGCTCTTACTGGGTGCACATGAAGCCGTGGGACTATCTAGTATTACCTTAGTCCAGCGTTTATAGTAGTCAGCAATCCATCAGTCCACGTCCCCACGGCGGGTGCTCCCAAGCGAGTGGGAGCAACCTGGCTTTGTCCAGCGTACTGCTCAACCTCTGGTCTTGAGCATCTTGAAGATCAGCGTCACACGTGGACACTGACAACATACATACATCCCAGATCCAAAGTAATCGATGCCAGCAGAATATCGTAGCTACACTGAAAGACCTAGAAACACAACGGACCTGTCTTTCCCGGTCTTGAACATACAACAAAAACCCCGGCATACAATCACTCTCGGATGGCTCACAACAACAGAGCGGAAAAAAAGAGTGGAAGACGTGAGTGTAGCGCAGGCTCATGCTCATGTGTGGCCCACGCCACCCATCGGTGGTGGGGCCGGACCTGTTTCGTACGGATGGGGCCCATTGGGTCCTCCAGGTGGCATCATCATGGGGTAGGGAACAGCATGTGGTACTGCGTAGACAAGCGGGTTCAACAACTGAAAGGGATGTCTGGTTAGAAATAATACATACATTGTGGGCTCTGGTGATAGTATGGATGTGCGTGCATGGGAGTCGGGGTGGGTGGCATGGACGGACGGGGGCCTGCACCATTCGGCGGAGGAGGATACGTACCAGGGGGCGGTGGCATGTATTGTGGTGCTAGAGAAGAGATGGTCAGTTAAATGCAAGTCGTGGTGGGTGGGCGTGAAAAAACACACGTGGCATCTGTGGCATTGGCGACGCGGCGTACATTGCTATTCCATAGATTGGTCACCAGTGACAGATGAGAAGATGCCACTCACGTTGTGCATTTGGCTGCATGCCTGGGGGGTATGGCATTGGCTGCATGAAGGGTGACGATACGTAGGCACCAGGTGGTGGGGGAGCCATGCCAGGCATCATGGGCTAAGACCCGTAGTCAGTGCACGTACAGATGTAATCAAAGAGCGCCTATACTTGTCCGGGATAATAGGGATAGTAGACGAAGCGTTGTTCACTCTCTTCGTAAGGATGGTGAGCGACAGGCGGTGGGCCGGGTGGAGCCATGTGAGCTGGTTGCTGTGGTGCTTGATGCGGCAGAGGAGGGAACATGTGCATGTACCGCTTGCCACTATAGGGCCACATCGCAGCTGAGACAGGTGTGTGAGTGCAACATCCAGTGTCGACGGAAAGGCATCATACTGATATTATTCGCATCAACAACCTTGTTGTGTTTGAAAGGATTGAAGTCGTCCTTGACATGGACCGCTGCCTTCTTGATGACTCTGGTACCGAAGAAGGGATTAGGGGTGGGAGATGACTACGAAGCAATTCAGCGATAGATGGTCAATGAAAATCAGCACCTTTACCGTTTCAGTAGGCTTGACCTGTGGTGATGCAGAAGCCGATGCTGAGGCAGCGCTCGGAATGGGAGAAGTGGGTCCCTATTTATTGCAAATAGAACACCCGATGGTCAGTATGGCCGGACTAAGGATCCATAATTTAGTCGATATTACAGGGGTGAAAGCATTTGCCTTTGGATTCGGCCTGAAAGACGATGCGTTCACATTCAACCGGTTTGCCGTTGAGGTTGGTGAAGTAGGTACAGCAGCAGTTGACGAGCTTCCGTTTGTCTGTGGAGCGGGCGACTTCGGTTTGCTCCCTCTGAAAGGCGGTATGGCCTGGATGTACATGCTGATCCCTGACTTGCTGATGGACTTGCTGGGCTCCGAGGGTTTGGCGGCAGGCACTTTGGCAGTAGACGTTGAAGGAGTCGGTGCAGGCGCCTTGACGGGGGGAACGGCAGCATGAACTGGCTTCCGTGCCGCGTCGGGTGCGAGCTTGGCAGAGATAGGGAGTTGCGGCATGCGTGAGGCACTTGGAGATGGGTTGAGCGTTCCTGCGGCGCCGATGGTACGAGCTGTCGAAGACGCTGCATCTTGTGAAGCCTTCTCACGGATCTGTCGCTGCTTTTCTTCATCTTTGGCTAAAATGGGTACCAGGTCATCAGGGATGGGTTTATTGAGCTAATGTGAAGTTGATCATCAATGAACGATGCGCGGAAGCAGTGTTAATGTGAATCACTGACCTTGAATGTCTGGGAGAACTTGAGCAGCTCAGCCTTGCGTTTATCCATCTCGCTCTTGACCAAGGCTTGCTTCTTTTGTGTCAAGCGCTGCCTTTCATTGGTCACAAAGTCGCGGAACGCTGGAAGGGGATCTGCTGGCGGCTATCAACGACCGATGTCAGTCACGACGATCAGCGAAAAAAGCTGGACATGAACAGTTGACACAAACCTTGTTCACTGATGATGTTGAAGGGGCTGGAGAAGTCGATTTGGAGATTGGAGGAGTTTCTTTCGGGGCCATTGCAGCTCCATCAGGACCATTGACGGACACCCTCGGGATATCGGGTTTGTGCGGGGGGTTGGTGGCCGAAGGTCCAGCAGATGTAACCTGCTGTTGGTGCTTGCGTGCACCAGGTGGAATATATGCACCCGAACCACGAACAACTGCACCATATCTGTTTACACGTAAGGGCGGAACTCCGATACGAAAATGAAAAAAAATACGCACTTGTCCTCTTCATTTAAGCCGTTGTCGTCTAGGTTCAAGTTTCTCTCCTCTGCTATATGGGGATTGTTGTTAACACTCTGCCAGATTTGTGAGCATCTTCCATTTTATAAGTGACATCGCCTTCGCCGCGACGAACGCACCCCCATGATCTCACTGGCAATACGCTGCGCTTTCCTTTCCTTCTCTTTGAAGTCTGCAGCAGTCCTGTCAAGTTTCGTCGTATACACCTCCTCGTCAAAGGAGGTTGTGACACCAAACATCTGTTCGTTGGCGGCAAACTGGTCCCACGATGGACTGCCAGCACCGGGACCAAAAGTGACTTCGTCTCCGACCCCTTCATGGTGGGTTGCAGGTGTCGGGGGTGACACAAGTGGAATGGGTGGCTGCCACGCCTGCAGCTCACGCTCGCGTGTAAGTTTGCCTTTGCTGATATCAGTGTCTGTCCGAAAGGCTGCATCACGAATTGACATATTAGTACCAACATCACGAAGACATAGAAAAGTTAAATAAGGGCATAGCAATACATTCTCAGAATGACGTAGTGCAAGTGAACTGGCTTTGAAGGACTTACTATCACCATTGGGTACTTTGGCATCAGCGGGCCCAGACTGCCAATTCTCGATGTTACCCGAGTGGATGAAGATGGTATCTTTGAGAGGATTGCCAGGCTTTGAGATTTCCTTTACATCTTTCAGAGTCACACCAGCCGTGTCCCCGCCCGGACTAGAGAGTGTAATGACACCTTCGTAACGTTGACCGGTTTTAGTCGACAGCGTGACAGTAGTACCCTGATGTGAAATGGAAGATGAAGACTCGCAACGTCCAATTCAACCGGATATGCAAGACGTACTGTGAGACCAACTAAGGTCTGGAGGACACGATCCTGAGTGGCATCTTGAGAGCGGATGCCGTTAGCGTGACCAGCTAGTGGGGGGAAGCCCCCCTGATTAGCCATTGGGGGGCCATTAGGAAGCCGGGGAGTACTATTTGCCGGAGAAAATGTGGGAGAAGGCCTTGCCCCTGACCATGCCTGAGGACGACTAAATCAAGGGGACGATATGAGGATACGAGACACATGTGACGGAAGAGGTCAATACGGAACACACACCGAGTGGGGTCTACCGTCCCCTTCCTCGGCTGCTTCGAACGGGTGGCGGTCGCCATTTGTCAAAGGTAGAGTGAGAAGAGAAACCAAGTGAGAAAATGTGAGAAAAGAGCAAAAGAAAGCAGAATGTCGAGAGATAGCAAGCACGTCGCGACTAAAGGCCGCTTGGTGAAGAATCAAGGCTTGCAAGACTTGTTGCTCGCAGTTTTGTTCTGAAGAATGTAGAAAAAGAAACAAGCCTGGCTGCAAGCTGGCGACCAGAAAATGAAGGGGAAACAGTTTTATGTTTCGTGCGGGCGGTTGACTGAAGAGTCGTGCTCAATAGCGAAATCCTCGAAACCCAATACAACTCGAAAGACCCGCGGGAACTCAAATTGCTTCCTCGGGAGGACCCCAAGGACAGCACAATAAACATCTACCTCGAGTCACAGCCAGTACTACATCAGTCAACTTGACGATATTTCTGTGCATGCCCAGATGACTGGCAACGCTTCTCATCATAAGAATACTGCCGCCATTTCTGCTCACCATCCAACAAGACAGCGACCAACACAATACGCCGGAGTTTGAATTGAATTTCTGGGGTCTTGGCGCATGTTGCGATGGCACTGAAGGGTAGGGCTTAAGTACCGTGGGATCTGTGTCGACTTCACCTCCGAGCGTCTTTGTTGCTGGCTCCGAAAATCGTACTGCATACGATACCATGACTATCTCCTGCGGCGTTTTCAAGTAGCTTGTTGACACATGGAGCAGCAAGGGTCGCATCCTGGCAGACCCATCACAAGACTACAATTCACAAGGCATATGGAGATGGAAGAGATGAGACAAGTTCGGGGCGGTCGCTGTCCTGCGAGGACCACCATCGAGGTTAAGAGGAAGGTGCAGGAAATCGACCAAGTCAAGTACTTACAAATCAATTTTGGCACTGGTACCCACGGCTTCCAGAAATCCGCTGCCTAAGCCTACCTGGCTTTGTCCTCCTGAGTGGCAGACAGTTTCCCGTGTTGCTTATCGGAGAGATATTCTACTTCGCTGTGGTGAGGTAACTGGTGAAGTGAGGGTGGTGAAACTTGGAAGATGCGGGTTACTAGGACAACGATTGTTGATCCATCATGATGTCCCATATTTTTTTGTATGAGTTTATATGGCTTGCTAGAATGCTATAGTAAGCCTGCCACACAACTAATCAATATTACTCCTGCAATAGCACTATACATGTAAGCTATCTGAACAATGCCTGTCGGGCTTGCAAGCTTTTGCAGTTCCCACCATGATTATATGATGAGAAATGATGACTGAGAAAGTGCAGCAAGAAGCTCTGATGCTACCAAGGCTTTAGCATCATATATATCATCAGTCACTAGGCCAATGCATTGGCAACATTGCACAAGCATTGTCAGAACATTACATGGCTTTATCCACATCAGCAACCCCCCACTGTACAATTTTGGAGATGCATCCAACTTTGATTACCTTACACAATGTACTGGTTTGCACCATTATATACTACTCCTGCACAGAATGATACAGCAACACTGAGAATTTGAATTTTTATATCTAACACATTATCTATTATACATGACTGCAGGTGATTTGGGTGAAATTGAAAATGTGCAGATGAAGCTAAAAACACACAGGGAAGGTTGGAAATGCAAGGGTGGAGTGAAGATGCACAGGTGGGCTGTGAATGCATGGGTAGGTTGGGGGATGAGTTATTTTAGTGTTGTGTGTCCATGTTTTATATGGTTGATGGGTTGATGCATGTCAGGCACCCAGGAGCTGTCTTGGTTGGGTGGCTTTTTCATGCATTTTGAGCACTAGTGGGCCATCTCAGGCATGGGTCACCTGTTTTGATGTTAGGTGGGCCATTTTTTTTTATGTGACTGATACATTTTGGGCACCAGTAAGCCATCTTGGGTGTGGGTAAGCCCCCTTGAAGTCGGGTAGGCCATTTCAGGCACTGGAAGGCTGTTTCCTATGTAGTGGACACATTTAGGTGTGGGTGGGCCATTTCATATGAAACATTTGGTGGGAGGGAAAGAAAGAGACAACAGAGTGGGAATATTTTACAATTATATTCTGGAATGTATTTTAAGCCCTGAAAGGCATTTAAATTCACAGTGTGTAACACACCAAGCTGACTGGCTTCATGCCACTACAAATTTGCCATGTTTGGCACATGCTAACTACCATTTCTAGCCCTAACCATACACACAGCATTTTCCCCATAATCCTAATGCTAAACCTTGTCCTCACCATTGTCCTCACTTTGGCATATATGCTTTATGGGATACAAAGTCTGCATATGTTGGGTAAAAGTATATATGAACTCTCTATGGAATGGTAGATAAGTATCAGATAATACAAGGTTCTCATATACCTTGGCACCACAATCACAATCTATAATAGCTAATGAAAATGGCTTTTAGGACATATAAAGCATTATATTGTGCTTTTTTGTTGTCTGTAACAACCTACTGGCCCTACCACACACAAGTGAGGATGATGGTGAGAACAAGATTTAGCATTAGGTTTAGGAGGAAAATGCTGTGTGTATAGTTAGGATTAGAAATGGTAGTTAGCATGTGCCAGACATGGCAAAATTTGTGGTGGCATGAAGCCAGTCAGCTTGGTGTGTTAGAGTCCAGTGAATGTTCAGCAATATTTCAGAGAAACTATGTGTGATTGTATTTGGTTTGTAGCTAAGTACTAGGATGAGACCCTACACACTGATGTAGACTGGTTTGGAGTCTGCATCTTGCATTGATTTTTGGAATTAGGACTTGCACTGATATAGTCAGAATCTGGATGAGTGGATGAGCACAGTAGTAGTACTCCAAGTTTTAATCCACTTTCCATCCTTTCCCTCCTGCTCATTCTCATATATAACCTTCATTCATTACCTACATACCTTCATTAATAACAATGTTCACTGCCATGAAATCAGCCATACTGGATGCCCATAATCTTAGCAGAGTCCCCTTTGTACAAACCCTCCTATCTGGTGTTCCCCCCCTCTGACATGCTAATATGACAAAGAAAGCACAGATACAAGTCAAACTACAGCTTTCAGAAGCATGCTGCAAGCTCATATGGGAATATATTGATCTCTTAGGTCCAGACTCTTACAAAGGCTCCATCTGGACAGCGAATTCAGGTTGGAATTCCAATTCCAAATTCAAGTTCAAACATCACATGACCACCAACATATGGCAGGATCATTCCAGATATATGTACAATAATATATACATATTTCAACCAAAAATTACCTACTACCCAATGCCTACTATGCACAATGGACCTCAAGGCACAATGTCAATGGGATCAACATCAACATTAGTTCATATTCATGCTTGTCATGATTTAAATTCAAACTCTGCACCACTACAAGCAGCTCTTTCTGGATTCCACTCCCTGGGTCCCATATCATACATCCATTCTCACTGGCAAGGCATGGATCTATGGACTGATATATGGTCATCAAGACAGAATCAGACTCAATCTTGATATCAAACTTGATGTTTTTGAAGCCCTGTTACGCATTCTCCAGCAAAATGGAATAGCCCAGTCTTGAAATGGAGTTTCTGTAGAGGAAAAATTAGGTATATTCCTGTATACATGTGTCACTGGACTTTCTTCTCATCATGTGGGGGAGAGGTTTCAGCATTCCCCAGACACAGTAACAAGGTACATCTAGTTGCACCCTCTTTTCCTTGAAAATAAATGATTTTTTTCAAGATATCTCAGGCAGCTACTTTTCTTCTTCTTGTCATCACCATTCTACACAACACAAGTCTGGCTGCCAACCAATGAGACACACATTTCAGCCACAATTCTTGATGATCCACACTTTTGCTTCTTTGATCAATGCATTAGTGCTGTTAACAGTGACAAAATACAATGAACTCTGGAACTGGAACACCAACTCCACACCTCCAGAATGTTGGTGTTTGTACCTCTGCTCTGCTGCCAGGTGGAACTGCTCAGACTTTCAGTGGTCACTTGGAATCTTTCCAGAACTTGCATGGACCTTCATTGCATCTCATCATTACTTTCTTGTCATCACTCCCAAGCCCCCAGGGATGCTCCATCACTTTCCTACATCACTTAATTCTTTCTCCCCCTTGTTCCTGTTCTCATTTACTTGATTATCATTAGCAAGCACTTCTCCGCCCACTCCACTATATACTTATACTTAGTTTTCACTCCAGATTCCTCAGTTGTTCTTTGCCCCTCTTTGGCAGTGGCTGATGTGAGTTTACTTTATACCTATTTACTACTCCTAGCTAATCCCTAGTAGTCTGGGCAATCACTGCCCTGTTATAGTTTTTGTCAAACAGCACTCATATTTGTATCTCTTCACCCCTTGGTGAACACAGCACTATGTGTAATCACAAGGGGTTTCTGTCACAAAATTGCCTCTTTATCTGTGACATTGACTTCTGTTTTACATATGCACTTTGTGGATGTGATACATAGGTCCTTTGGCACACAATGCACACAAACATGACCTCCACATCCCTGAGGGCAGGTACCTACTTGCTGATACAGGCTTTGGCACCTGTGATGCACTCCTTGTTCCTTACCAGGGAGTCCACTACCATCTAAAAGAGTGGCAACAGTCAGTGAATTTGTATGTTGTTGTTTATTTCCCCTTTGACTCCATTTATTGTTGGTTATGTATCTCTAGTAGGCCACAGAACACAGAAGAATTATTCAACCTATGTCATGCTGCCCTCCATGAGGTGGTTGAATGTATCTTTGGCATTTTGAAGCAGCAGTGGAGAATCCTGCATGTTGTGCCCAAGTATGATATGATGGTACAGGCACAGATCCCAGCAGCACTCTGCCTTGTACAGCTTCATCCAATAGTACAACCCAGATGAGTTTGATGCTAAATATGATGGAGACCTTCTTGAGAATGATGATGATGTGGCTTGGAGTGAGCTTGCAGAGGGGCTGGCTGGCCCCGCAGAAAGGAGATGTACTGATAACCATTGTGATCAGATTGCACAGGAGATGTGGGTGGACTATCTTTGAGAACTCACTGTAATGGGTTGGAACTATCTTAGAAGGGTTACATGTACAAAGTTTGTGGTACTAGATACATCAGACTTGGAGAAGTTCAACAAGAAATGATGAGGACACAAGGCATGATGAACAACATGAATTACACCATCATCACATCAACTTGAAAATAATCACCCTCCAGTGGCTGTGCTGGCTTTGGTCAGTTCAAGGCCTCTCAATGTCTTGCAGAGCCAGGTTGCTGTGGCCATGTGTGGGAAACTGGAGAAGATGATGGCATGATCCTGATTTCAGACCAAATACTCAGCAACCTCAATGCACTAGGTATCATCAAGCTTGGTATGTTGGGAAAGCAGCATGACAGACATGGTGAGTGGATTGGTTTGCTGTGAAGATGGGATTTGAGCTTGTGTGGATGTGATTTGAGCCTGTGTAGATGGAGTGAATGATCTGGTGAAGTCTTCAAAGACATGTGCAATTTTCTTCATTGTTTGCTTCCATCTTGCTGTGCTTGTACTGAAGCAGATGGGGACACACATGCTTTCTGGAGCTTATGTTGGAGCCAGCAGCCAAAGCCATGCCACTGCTCTTGCACTTGCCTCAACTAACACTGATTATTACAGATGTAGCAATGGTGCTACCTACTACTGAGCCATCCTGGGCTGCTAGATATCCAGAAGGAATAGATGGTAATAGTGAGGTGCCATGAGGGCCAGTGCTAGTAGGGCCATGGTTGATGGGAGTCAATGATGGCTGGTAGGTGCCCTGTCTGAGTTGTGCTGCAGGAGAACTAGGTTTGGGCCAGGACATGCTACTAGTGATTTCATCTGTGGCAGCAGAGAGTGAGTTGAGATTGAGTGGGGCTCCATGAGTAGAACTTCCAGTTGCAGACTCTGATAAGCCAATGGGGGTGCATTTCTTTGACCATGAGATTGGGTGGGTGTAATGATGTCATTATCCTGAGTGACTCGCTGACCTGGATGGAATACATAGGCCCCCTTTCCAGTAGCTGGCATCAATTGTTCCATGGTGTGAAAATGGATGAAGCCCTTGTTTTTGAATGGCCTGACTGCAGGGCATTTCTGGTTGATGGTCCGTTACCCTCAGGATATCTACCATCAGCTTTGTTGGCACCGGAATATCTACCCTCGGCATCGGGATATCTACCCCACATTGTTAAGATCATAGTGTTCCTCCACTGCTGTCCTGGAGTTGTCGGAGGAGCAGAGTGAACTTGAGCTTCAATGTATGTGTTGCACCCTTGTCTGAGTTAAATCCGGTATTTGTGGTTGGGTGGAGTGGCAGAGCAGAGTAGTCAAGGGGGGTCAGTGGGCGGAATGTGAGTCAGAGTGGAAATAATCAGAAGGTGGACTTATCAGAGATGTCAAACATCTGTCAAAGGTATGAATGATAACAAACAAGGCACAGGAACAGAAGTATTAGATAGAAGTGGAAAGGCAGAGAATTGGACTTGCATTTTGGCAGGAAAGCGGACTTCATCTGGAGTGGGCTCCAGAGGAGCAGAGTTGACTTGCACGACATGGGATATGACAGCCATGGGATAAATGCCCCAGGATGGATGGCCCAAGGATATCTACCCTCAGGTTTGGTGGTCCCAAACCCAAGGGTAGATATCCTGAGGCCATTCATCCCAGGGCTGTCTATTCTGAGGGCAGCCATCCCAGGTCCATCCATCCCAAGGCCAGCTATCCATCAGAGCCTTTGATACCTACAGGCCTCCCATCCCTGTGCCAATCCAATGGCTACTGTCCAGTCATCCCTTGGCCCATCCCATACATATGGGCCACCATTCCTCAGCCCATTCCATACATACAGGTCAGCCATTCCTCAGCCCATCCCAAGGCCCATCCAACACCTACGAGTCACCAATTCATTGGCCCATCCCATGCCTATGGGCCAGCTATCCCCCAGCCCATCCCATACATATGGGTCACCCCTCCCTTGGCCCATCCAACACCTACAGGCCTGGTATCCCAAGGCCCATCTACAGGTCACCCATCCCAAGGCCCATCCAACAGCTACAGGTCACCCATTCCTCAGCCCATCCAATACCTACAGGACAGCTATCCCTCGGCACACCCAAGGCCTACAGAATACCCATATTGGCCAATCCATTCCCCACAGACATAGCTCAATCAGCCCATCCATTACTCAAAATGCCCTTACTAAAATATCTACTGGCCAACCCATATCATATGGGATTTTCTCACACCTCAGCCCATCCATACCCTACAACTACAGGCCATAGGTTGGCCAACAATCAGCTGGCCTGTCTGGTACAGGCTTTTGTCAACCTCAGCTGTCCATATCCTACAGTCCAAAGCACTACATGGGCTCAGTTTGTAACTCCACTCTGCCCCTATAGGGAACTGCTCAGAGTCTCAGAGTCTGCTCAGAATCTGTCTGGAATTTCTCAGAATCATGGAATTCACTTGGGGTCTGTCTAGAGTTGCACGGACTGTTACCATATCCTATTATCCTTTCTTTATCATTACTCCCAAACCTCCAGGGGCATTCCCATTATCATCTTACATTGCTTAACCTCATTTCCATATGCATTCATGTTCCTGTTCCTAATCCCCTGTCATTATTAGCAAGTGCTTCTCTGCCCATTCCACTATGTATACATATACATACTTAAGTTTCATTTTGGATTCCTCAGTCATTTTTGCCCGCCTGAGGCAGTGGCTGAAATGAGTTAATTTTATACCTATTCATTACTCCTAGCTAATCCCTAGTAGTCTGTGACAGAAACTATAAGAGGGCAATGATTGCCCAGACTCAGCTGCTGCCTAACTTAGCAAAGAATGACTGAGAAATCCAAAGTAAAAAGTGAGTATATATATGTAGTGGAATGGATGGAGAAGTGCCCACTAATAATGACACAGTATAGGATGGTGCAGGAGTATTGGTGCAGTGATAAGGAGATAATCTGGAGTTTCTGGTCCCAATTGATTTTGATCCCAAGGATGTGTTTGGCTTCTCTGAGATCACACATTTTGAATGCCACTGAGAGTTTGGTTTTGACAGAGTTCATGAACTGTCTGGAGGAAGCTGCTGTGAGTAGGTTGTCCACATAAACAACCAGGGAACAAACTTTTACATCCTTCTGGAAGACATAGTGGCACATCTCCACATCAAGGCAACCCAATCTGAGTTCTCTGAGCTTCTTGTCTAGGTTTTTTTTTCCAAGTACATAAAGGGAGTGCTGGAGTTTCCAGCTATACCTGGGTTGAATAGGGACACTGTCAGGAGGAAGTAAGTAGGGGTCCTCTTCCAATTCTCTGTTCAGGTAAGCAGTGGAGACATCCATTTGGTGGAGCTCCAGGTCATGTTTTGTGGCAAGGGCAACAAGGGTCTGGGAGGAACTCAGGTTTGCCACAGGAGCAAATACTTCCTGGTAGTCAATTCCTTCCTTCTGAGTGAACCTCCATGCAATGATCCAGACTTTGTAGCACTCCATGACAAAAACTATAATAGGCCAGTGATTGCCCAGACTACTAGGGATTAGCTAGGAGTAATAGATAGGTATAAAGTAAACTCACCTCAGCCGCTGCCAAAGAGGGGCAAAGAATGACTGAGGAATCCAAAGTGAAAACTAAGTATATATATGTAGCAGAGTGGGCGGAGAAGCTATTGCTAATGATAATGAAGGGAATAGGAACAGGAACAAGGGGGAAATGGAATTAAGTGATGTAAGAAAGTGATGGAGTGTCCCTGGAGGCTCGGGAATGATGACAGGTGAAGAATGGTGTGACACAATAAGAGTCCACATGAACTCCGCATGGATTCTGAGCAGGCGCTGAAACTCTGAGCAGATCTGCCTGGTGGCGGAGTGGAGGTAGGAACTCCAACATTTTGGAAATGTGGAGTTGGTGTTCCAGTTCCAGAGTTCACTGTATTTTGTCACTCCACATTTCTGGTGTGGTTGCACTTGATGTGGAAGATGGGCTTGGAAGTTATAGGGATAACACCTTCTGGAATGTGGATGGTCTCATACACATGATTGGAGTTGAGGTTTAGGAGTTCTGCCTCCACTGCAGACTTCCAGAATTTTGTGTCAGGCCCTGCATAGGCTTCCTGGATTGCCCCTGGAAGGGACAGATCAGACTTAGAGTTCACTGCCCCTGCAAAGATGAAGTTCTGAAGGGTTTCCATGGATGCTGTGAAGGCCCCTGGGAATTCTGAAACTTCCTCTGGAAAGTCCAGAGCTTCTGGAGCTTCTGCAGTGGGTTCTGGCTTTTTGTCCACCACAGCATTGGGCCTTTTGTGTGGCCTCCTCATCCACAGTCCATTGGTAGTCTCAACTCCAGTTGGCTTGTTGGCATTGCTGGTTGCTTCTATGGACTCCAGCTATGATCTGGGCTGGCACAGGTCTTTCCAGAGATGGAGGTCAGGGTTGGACAGGAGCTGAAGCCAGAGCAAGAGCTGGAGTCAGAGCAGGAGGCAGATTCACATTGAGTTGCTAAAAGCAGTGTGAGGTTATCAATGGAAGGACTTGGTGGTCATTTGGCCTCCAGGACATCTGGAGGTGCATTGTTCTCCCACTGTTCTGCACAGGCCCAGAGTTTGGAGCTCTGGGTCCTCCTTTTCCAATTCCTTATGCTCTGGATTGTGTCACCCTGGAAGTAATCCCTCCCACTGTCCCTCAACAGTGGGGGAATTTCATGGAGCAAGGTCATGTGCAGAGATGGTTCTGGTCTCATTGAAGGTGACATGCTGGCTGGAGATGATTGTCCGGTGCTCAATGTCCAGGAGTTTGTAGGCTTGTTGCCCATAGGTATAGCAGATCATGATGCATTTCCATCCATGGGAGTGGAATTTCCCTCCACATTGTTCCTTCAGTACATGGGCATAGACAGGGCACCTGAAGGTGTGGAAGACAGTGGGATCAACATGCTGGTGGAAGAGTGTTTGATAGGGGTTTTCTCTGCAGAGCATGGATGTCAGATTTTGGACTTTAGGCAATGATGTAGGTGGCTGTGGCCATTGCATCTGCCCAGAAGGACTTGGGGAGTCAGGACTCCTCTAGCATGGTGTTTTCAAGGAGGGATAGCATCTGGATCATCTGTTCCACTGACCCATTTCATTCCAGAGTATAGGGTATGGAGGTTTCTTGTAGGGCTACATCCTTTTGTAGTTGTTCTTGGAAGGCTTCATTTATATATTCTCCTCCTCCATCACTCCATATGAAGTCCACATAGGTGTCAGATAATTTCTCCTGTCCAACCTCCATTGGAAGAGCATTTGGATGTCAACTTTCCAGTGATTGTAGATCTGGAGTGCTCCCTTCTTGTGTTTCATGAAGTATACCCAAGGGAAGTGGCAGAAGCTTTCTACAATTATGGTCCAGTACTTGTGTCCTTCCTGAAATTGAGGAGTTATTGGACCTCCAACATCCATGTGGACCATTTGGAGTGCCCAGTTTTACATGGTAGGGGGGCTTCTTCATCCTTCTGAGGATGCAGGCCTCACAGAAGGATTGAGTTCTGGTCAGGATATCCACCCCCCAGAGTTGTCCCCACTTGACCATAGGTTCAATGTGTGCTATGGAGATGTGTCCCATGCATTGGTAAAGAGGGTTTAGTCCACTGCAGCATGTGCCACTTCCTTTGGGGATTCCAGAATGATATTTGCATGATATAGCCCCTGTCAATGAGTTCTGGTGAGAACTGAAGTCATCCCCTTTTGGACAGAGCATGTGCTGGAACTGGCTGGGAAAATGGTAGAGAGTCAAATGGTAGAGAGGCAGTTTATGGAGATGATGAGTTCTGGTGAGAATGGGGGTTCTTCCCTTTTAGACATAGCATGTGCTGGAACTGGCTGGGGAAAATTGTAGAGAGTCCAGTTGTTGAAAGGCAGTTTACAGAGATGAGCGAAATCTGGAACTCTGGAATGAGCAGGACATTGGTCAGGATGATTTCATACTTCTTTCTGGAGATAGTGGAGAAGAGTGAAACTGTTCTGATTCTGATGGCAGATGTGGTGGAGTCATCTTCAAAAGCAACAGGATGAGGATGAACCAGTGGGGAGTAAGTCTGAAACTAGGACCAATGTGGAACCATGTGGGAAGTGGCTCCAGAGTCAATGTCAATGGTATCTCTCCCACTGGTCTTGGGTTTGGACAACAGGTAGGTAATAACATGTGCCATTAAAGACTTATACTGACAAAATACAGTGAACTCTGGAACTGGAACACCAACTCCACACTTCCAAAACGTCAGAGTTTGTACCTCTGCTCTGCTGCCAGGTGAAACTGCTTGGGGTCTCAGCATCTGCTTGGAATCTGTCCAGAACTTGTGTGGAATTTTATCATACCTCATCATCCTTTTCTTGTCATTGCTCCAGAGCCTCCAGAAATGCTCCATCACTTCTTTACATCACTTAATTATATTTCCTCCTTGTTCCTGTTCCTATTCCCCTTATTATCATTAGTGAGCACTTCTCCACCCACTCTGCTATATACATATACTTGGTTTTTACTTCAGGTTCCTTAGTCATTCTTTGCCCCTATTTGGCAGCAGCTGAGGTGAGTTTACTCTATACCTATTTACTACTCCTAGCTAATCCCTAGTAGTTTGGGAAATCACTGCCCTCTTATAGTTTTTGTCAGGTTATGAGCCCCACTAGCACATACTAGTGGAAAGAAACCTCTCCAGAACAACTCAACTCTCACATCATCCCTCAGTGCACATCCAGACAAACTCCAGACCTTTGGGACTTCTAACATGTTGTCCAATACAGCCTCCACTGACACTCCAACATGTCCGACTCTGATTGGTCCCTCAAACTTCCAAATCTGAAAACTCCAGATCGCAGCAAAGCTTCAGCGGGAGAAAGTCCTAGGTGTGGCCCTAGGAACTGACACCTGTCCAATCACATCCCTAAGTATCCCAGGTACCTGTTCTGGCCACGTCTGCCAGCATTCCTGGTCCCTCAACCATTTCCCCTACCATATCTGGGACTCCAACAATCTCCAGCACAGCGACAGTGGAAGAAGTCCAGAAATGGATGGAGCGGAACAAGAGAGCACATGGGATCATTCAGGACAGCATCAATGATGCCCTTCTCAAAACAGAAATGCACACCACAACCCAGGACCTCTTTCATGCACTCCTATCCATCCACCAAGCTCCCAACATTGCCTCAGCCTTCTACATATTCCAACAGTTGTTCAACTCTGCATGGTCCAGAGGCTCCACCATCTCCAAGCACATCACATTGCTCTGAACTTTGGAAGCCTGCCTTGCCAGAATGAATTGCATTGTCAACACCAGACTCCTTGCCTTTGTCCTCTTAAACTCCCTTCCAAAAACTCCGGAATGGAACATGTTCACCTCCTCCATCATCAACACTGTTGAAGACAGCAAACTCATTTTTGACACTGTGGAAACCCAGATCACCTTGAAGGAGGCACGCCTCAACCCTTCCAGATCCTCAGACTCTGCTCTCAAGGTCTCCAATAAGTCCTCTGCTTGTCTGCACAACTCTGCTGCCTGGTGCGAGCACCACCAACAATCTGAACACAACTCCAACAACTGCTATGCTTACCAGCATTGGACACAGGAGCTGAGAAAAGGAGGAGGAGGAAAGAAATGGGAGAAAAAGAAGGAGAAAGCTAATGTGACAGAGGACACTCTGGAGGTTACCCCTAGAACTGTGGAGATTGCAAACATAGTTACTGAAGGTGTATCCAAGTCTTTAATGGCATGCATTCTTGCCTACTTGTCATCCAAACCCAAGGCCAGTAGGAGAGATGCCATTGTCATCAACTCTGGAGGTACTTCACACATGGTCCCACACTGATCTTGGTTCTGGACTTACTCCTCACTGATTCCCCCTCATCCTGTTGCCTTTGGAAATAACTCCACCACCTCTGCCATCGGAATTGACAAAATACAGTGAACTCCGGAACCGGAACACCAACTCCGCTTTCCCGGAATGTTGGAGTTCGTACCTCTGCTCCACCACCAGGTGGATCTGCTCAGACTTTCAGCACCCGCTCGGAATCCATGCGGAATCCATGCGGAATCCATGCGGACTCTCATCATTCTCTAATTGTCATCACTCCTGAGCCTCCAGGGGCATTCCATCACTTTCCTACATCGCTTAATCCCATTTCCCCCCTGTTCCTGTTCCTGTCCCCTTTATTAT
>KN825103.1:0-31896 GCA_000827395.1 Paxillus rubicundulus Ve08.2h10 | reverse complement strand
TGTTTTATGAGTCAGGAACAATGATATAATGTAATATCCAAATGCAGGCATATATGGGATGCAGTGACCTTTTGGGGATGGTTATGTAAGTGCTTAAAATAGCGTTCTAATCTTATCTATCAAGTAAGATTCACATGGGATCTAAGGAGGGAATGGATAGCTATATATGGGCAGAAGCTATGATGCATGAATACTACATTGAAAAAGCAATAGTTCATGCACAACACAAATACTTATGAGTCCAATATGTGATGCATCAGAACTACAGGGACAGGTGTACGCTCAATTGTAAGTTCATAACCAAAGCAAGCAAGCTTACACCTTGTCGTTCCAATTATATTCTGAAGGACAAAGCAGTTCTCTGGTAACTTCATGGTAGAACCCACGAATAGGGCTTTATAACGATAATATATGAACAGGCCGTCGTTTCCGTCATCACCAATCACAGAAAAGACGTCACCTCCTGTTATACTGCTGTAAAGTTATTTATGTGCATCTCATCTCATCTCATACTGTTGCTCTACTAGTAGGAGCGGGAACATCCGAACATATCGCGTTACCGATTTTCTCGTGATGTTCTGAAGTGATTCCAAAGAGAAACAGAACAGAAAAAGGTGAACCTAATGATCACTTACAGCTACTTGCAAAACGTAAGACCACTCTGGCCTGCGTCCGACTTAGCATTTCTGTTTACTAGTGGAGCGGGACAAGAAAAGCATTGCCAACATAACCACCGAGGACCGCACCCTCCTAACAAGCCTTCAATTCCGCTGTGCCAGTGAGTGCTCGTCACTCAATCATCATTTCCAGATAACGAGCAGACGATATGTGATCACATTCACGACTCATGATTCATAACTTAAAGCCACTCTCTCCCTTCCTATACTACCTCTACGGTCAACCTCCCCAACAAATGACCTTCAACTCCATGGTAAGTCGTCATCGTTGCCAGGGACTCTTTCCATTCCACTGACTAGTGCAAACATCCCTGCGCTAGACATCCCATGCGAAAATGCAATTTTCGGATCTAGGTGACTCCCCTTCAATATAAAAGCACGGCGGTGAGCTCAAACGTTCTGACCATAAACATGACTTCAACTATTTGTCTCGCTCCACTTGTAAACAAAAATACTTAGCCGAACGCAGGCTAGAGCAGTCTAACGTTTTGCAAGTAGCTGTGATTCAGTCAACTCAAGTTTTTGATCATATTTGCAGTTTGATCGTCAGTCACATCTATGTTTTGTAATACACAGACACTACAGGCTACAAGGGCTTAACACACGCTTCACCTTCTCTCCCCTCAGCCAGTGCCGTCACACTGCTGAGGATATCACATCGTCCAGTTCTAACACGCCCACCGCTTCCTCTCAGGTCCGGGCGAACATTCCGGATCACATCATCGAATCCAATAACCTCCATTTCGTCCATCGCATAGCGTTCGACGCCTGTGTCGTCTCTCTTGACTAAGCTGGTTGGTGCCCACCCACCCTCGCAGCTCACTCGATTCTCAGGTTCGGACCACATTTCGGGCCGAGAAAACCCTTCGGGGTTTCGCCCCAACACCAGCCCTTCGCATTAGCAGGTAAATTCTCGGTATCCTCTCGGATTCCAGTCCATTTTCTTTCTCTCTTCCTTTCCCTCTTTCGGTTACTGAGTACCGATACACATGGGGCCAATACCGCGGTCGCAGCGAGCTCGAGGAGGCCTCGGTGCCACCGCTCAACCGCGTCAGGGACAGGTATCTGACTAGCAGCAACGGTGACAGGCTGTTGTAAAACGATTGAAATGAAACGAAATCCACACCCTCTTTATAAGTCGTAAACTTGCAAGCGAGCACCCCTAAACTTCGCTGTGATGCTTCTTGGGTGGTCTTACCATTCTCGAGGTTATCATCGACCTAAAAGAGCGCGACCTGGCTGCATTCCGCATGTGCGCGGAATTGGATGAACAGACCTCGGCCATGTGCAAAAGAACGAACGCAAAGCAATGATGCTGTGAACATACCGTTAAAACTAGACAATTCGAACGCGGCACAACTCGATAGCTGAGGAAAAGAGAAAAAGAGTGCGTAGCGTGCATGCGTGACAGTGGTGCGTGATTGTGACAGTGGTGCGTGATTGTGACTGGTGAGGATGCTGTGTTCCCAAGGTCCAGGAATTAAGGAATAAACATACAGTCCAACGCATACAACGGTACAAAATAAAAGTTCCATGGAGAGCTTTGAATGAAGGGACAGCCCTGGGTTCGATCGAAATCCATGCACTGCGGAAAGAAAGGGAGAGTCCCTGAGCCCGAAATTTGCCTTGGACCATGCGCAATACCGTTCATAGGCGGTGGTGTATGCTGCAGCCCGTAGACGAAGAAGGCACCCTCTAAGGGCAGTGTGATGGGCATAGTCTTGATCTGTGACACGTCTGTGCTGGGATCCAAGGTGTAGCCCATGTTGGCGATGTAATTCTTTATCTTGACGAACCTATTGCTGACCATCTCCTTTACAGCATCCATTGAAAGCTCCGGAAGTAATTGATGTGTAAACACATGCCTCTTCGAATGTAGTTTTACTTACTCCATGAGCCATGTGTTCGGCATCACGTTGCTCGATGTCTATCTGCTCGTCACCTTCCTTGACCCACACGTAATCGTCGGTGGAGGAAATGTGACACCATACATGGTCTCTAACCACGATAGGCTGTGAGAGTGCATGCTCGGCGGCCTGAGCCTCAGGTTGATCCTGAGGGCCTGCGAAGAAGAGGCGGGAGGACTGGAATGGTTTGTCACAAAACTCGTTCCACGCCGCCGACCCGTCGGCAGGCCCGCGGAAGGTGTCAGCCTCTTTAATGACAACCATTATTACCATGATAACCTCCGGGCAAGTTTCGATCTCATTCATAAGCTTTCTCTCCAGTTCGTCCTGCCTCTGGGAAAAAGCACATTCCCCTATGATGGGAATGCACACAGTGTGGGACCCCTTGAGGGGCCCAAGGGAGAGTACCATATCTGGTGTCCCCGAGAACTTCTCGGACTCCACCAAGAAACCCATCTGAAGCATCGGGGAAATGAGACTGCGATCATATGGGATCTGGCGAACGGCTGCCATAATTTCTTCTCTCAGACAGTCGAAAGGCAACTCATGGATAGCACTTGGCAATTCCACGATGACAATGTGCTTTCAAGCATCCTGAGTCAACATGTGCATCGGCATCAGCATAGTAACGCGATGTGCTCCCCTGCATCTCCTGACCTGGGTTTTCTGGTGACGATGCCAGTTTCGTCGACAATATGGGATAACGCTGCATATTCACGCGTGCCAATCCCATTAAAAAGCTGTAAAGCACCCCAGCCCGAGTCATGGACACTACATTATTGGTAATCCTAGTACTTACCACCACTTCAGACTCACACATGTCATCGAAGCGTCTCGTGATGAGGTGCCTCAGGGTCTTCTTGCAGACGTCTAAAAAAGACGGACGTCGGAATAGCGCAAGTTGGACCGATACACATGATGAATGTTCACAAGTCGATATTTTACCTGACGTTAAGAAATCAATATCGTGTTGGGGAAGCCGAGTCAACATAGCCTCGAAATTGTTATCTGAGTTGGAGATGAGAACAATCGGTTTTTCAGGCATAGACCTTGGGACCCTCGAGGCTTGCGAGGTCGGAGTCGGAGAGCGTGGCCTTTGTGTGCCCACGGCTGGCACAGTTCTGTAGGAGGTATCACTACCAGCTGTGGGGCGGACATGATGGGAGTCAAGGCTTGGTGTTGAACTCCGAGGCCATGATTAACGGTGGCGTTTATTGAGTTGAACTAACTTACTCGGAGGCAAGGCATATCTATCAGAATAATTCCTAAGCAGTCTGAAGGATGTCTAGCGTTCACCGGCCATTGTTTGTTTCCGTTTGGATAGTTATGACCAATCCAGGCAAGGCCAAGGATGATTAATTGATTGATTGTCGATGATCAATTCCAAGTTGGATACGACGTAGACCTGATACAAAGTTTACATCAAGCGTGGTTCTGTCAATCTACTCTGGTCTCGGAGCCCGCTCCCAGTCACTTCCATCATGATAGATATCTACAGACTACAGCCATATGTTCTTCACCTACAATCGTCCATGATACACACGATGGTTCAGTACATGTTGTACGATATAATAGTGTTAGTTTGTGCTGTGTAATTATAGTAGCTCATAAGAATCGTGGGTGTCATAATCAACATGCGTGTATGGGGCTGGGCATCAAAATTAGATCCTGAAATGTAGGGTTCAGCAGCTTTCATCTGATAGATGCGGAGGTGATGATTTACCATCGTGGTTGAATGCGTCGCTCCGGGTACAGATGCATCATGATCTGGTCTTGGATGAACTCCGTCTCGATCTGAGACGATGTCGGTCTGTTACCAGCAACTGACGGTCGTCTCTGTGATGCGACCTGTGGTCCCCCGTCGTTGGGTTTGGCGGTGTGAGCATGGCTATGACGAGGGGCTTGGCCATAGCCACGTCTAGTTCTGTCATCCGTTGAAGCGTAACCAGGGGTGTCTCTGCCCCGTCGACGCGCATTCATATCAGACCGCCGCATCTCTGAGATAGTGCGTTTCCTCTGCTCCTCTTCCGCAGCTCGGCGTGCCATGGCCACCTCCTTGAGATAGCGTTCCGTTTCTTGTGCACGCGAGGAGGAGACTTTGTAGGTCCCTTCACAGAAGAAGCCCCCGGGGACGCCTCGACAGTGATAGACACCTTTAACGGTCTGCGGGAGATTCGAGAAGAAACAATCGCGTTGGGAGCATTTGTTGTGGTATGGCGAAGGCCACCCAGGAGGGAGTGCTGAAGTCTTCGGTTTCCTGGAGACTGGAAAATTTCAGTCTCATGACGGGCTGGAAGGCATGTTGGTAGAGCACTCACAAAAGATCATGATAGTTCGTCAGGGTGTGGTAGGATGTATACTAGGGAAAAGAAGAGGAGATGGTTCTGCCTCGAGCTAGCTTATGAAAAGGCCGTGTAAGCATGGGGAACGGCATTGCCTCCCCGACATGCATTAAAATCGTGTTAATGTGATGAGGTCAATGAGGTGGAGGGTAACGCGTAATGCCGCAGCCTCCGGTGGCGTTGTTCATCAGCTGAATAAGGACTATCCGAGGAATCATTGTTTCAGTCTACGGTCACCGCCCTGAAAATACTGGGACATCCTCGGACCTACTATGTACAAGGGCTGGAAGATCAGTGATTGAGACCGTCAGCGACACGTCGACGAGTGAAAAGTCTGCGTGCTAAGACAAAGGGGGAAGAAATACGCGCAGTTCGATTGCCGCCAAGTCATACTAGGTGACGCGTATGTAACGCAACGGCGGGTGAATGTCGCCACGCGAAGTCGAATCTTCATCGCTGGCAAATTCGACATGCCGCTTTAGCCTGGAGATCGATGCGACCCCCCGTTCAGACCGTTCGAAGTCCCAAAAATGCTATCTTGGACGGAGGGCTTGTGTCGATATCCAATTATTCAAGGAACTATGCCATGTCTGCAGAACAGCGTAAACCTACAGGTTATTAAGGTAATGCAGGCCCTTCATTTCCGCCTCGAGGGGACAGCGAGGCAGCTAACGCTTGATAAGGCGGATATAGCTCGCGAAATGAACCTCAGGTTCCACGAAGTTGCAGGTGCCGAATTATCCATCCTGGTCGAAAGAAGCCAAGGCGGCTTGGCTTGGCCAAATATGGGCAGTGTTTGGCAAAGGCTTCAGAAACAAACAAAAACCCTACCGTTGCGCTCCACGTGGCACGGTCAGTAAGTGACCATTATGGCCCAAAAGCGAAAAGCGGATGATGCCGAATTGGTGGACCGACCACCCATACGGAAACGCTCGTCATACTTTACCTTGCAATACCCGAGCCTTTCACAAGCACCATCAAAACCACCACCGTTTCAACAACCGACTCCGCTTGTAACGTTCTCGTATACTCCCGATCACGTTCTCGAATTCAATGACTCTGCCTTACGCTACTTTGTTGACCCTCCACTTGGGGCTGACCTCGGGTATGGGTACGACAAATGGATCAGGCGACCAGACGAACGTGGTCGATTGGACGCGCTATTGATGGCGTGGTCAAGGTTCAAAAAGAGTTTGAGCGAAGGACATCCATCATCCCAGTCTAAACCACCTGACATCGGCGTGATGAGCTGGAGAGGGATCATGACCAAGTAAGATATCTCTATCACTGATCTTTCAATATGATTGTTCATATCAGTTTTACCCGCTCTTGTGAGGATGCTCATAGCACCTTACGAAGAAAGAGATGCGTGGGAGCTTAATGTAATGCGTGTTGGAGAGACCTTCTACTTAGAGGAACACTTGACTGACGCCAAGCTCCAAGAAAAGTGAGACAATTCCCTCCAGTACCGCGGATTACTTGCTGAGTCTTCAGAAATACCATGGAGCCTCGCCATCGACTTCAGTCATACTACGGATACGCGTTTGAATCTTACTGCACGACCTCAGCTCCAGGAGGCCGTGGAGACACAGTTTCTAAAGTGCGAGGTTGGGGCGGAGACGTCAACACTAATGTCCAATGGTGCAGCATCGTGAAGACCAAGCTCGGTGACCGTCGGATAGTGATAGGGGGAGAAGTTGATTGTGTACGTGGTATGATCGATTGTCTGGCTATCTTTCCAAGGATGGGATTTAATGTCCGAGGGGTTGTGAAAGCAGGTCGGCACTCTGGAAGCACGGACGACTTCGTTGAGTTGAAAACGTCATTGGCTATCCGAGGGCTTTCCGATGAAAAGAAGTTCGAGAAGTATGTTTTGACATAAACATCTCCCCAAACAGTCGATTCACCGTCTACTTAGAAAACTCCTCAAATTTTACATGCAGTCATTCCTTTTGGGTGTACCAGTACGTCAGTTTGGAGGGTCTGTCGTATCGAGCTAATGACCTATGTATGTGACACAGGAAATCGTCGTTGGGTTCCGCAAACCGTCTGGGCAGCTCACGACCACGCAGTCGTTTCAGACCGTCCAGATCCCCCGACACGTCCGCGGGAAGCCTGGGGCTTGGGACCCGCTTATTTGCCTGCACTGGGGGGACAGATTTCTTTCGTTTTTGTTCAATACTGTACAAACAAAAACAGGGAAGGATGTTTGGCGTGTAACGTTTACACCCAAGGTAGGCATTGCCGCTACTGTGCTTGATGGAGCTGGAATGGAAGAGGTCGTGGGTGGTGAGGATCGCATCGGATTCTTACCTCGATGGTACTGGGATGAAGTAGCGCCACCAACGAGAGAGGAAGCCGAATTGGAGTCTCTCCGTCATGATGAAACGCCGCAAGGGCATGCTTCTGGTGGCGTTCCCTCGGGATGGTGTATTTGAGAAGGGGTCTTATGATATCGTGTCTCACGGTCTCAACTCTGCTATCGACCATTCTCCTAATGACACCTGTGATCAACCTGTAACTGATATGTTCGCTTACGTGATGCTCACGAAACTTGTGCACGTCCTGAACTCGGAGCGTCAACCTGGGACTCCGTTACTGCCGTCCGTGTCAGGCCAGCTCGTAACCTGGTCTGTGTTCACTGGGTTCCCGAAACTCGAAACCTTGCTAACTGCCCTATCCACCTAGCGCATTTCCACATGAAAAATAGGAGGTTTTTGCTTATATTGACCGCTGTAGTTGGCACTACAATTACCCCCCCCTTTCCCGATTGTACTCACCTAGGACCATGGAATCCGTAGGCACAGGTTGACCACCTGCCAATAACTCGTGGCGACCGACTTCGCCGATGCTGGAAACCAAATTTACTCCTAAAAAAATAGAAACCCCAAACCAACAATTGTCTCATCTCCGATGATGATGATTTAAACATCATATTCAAGAACCTTCCTGGGCATGATCTATTACCAGGTAAGCTCAAGGGAAAACCCCAATGTCGGTTCTGTGAACATTCATCATGTCTACATGGTCTAACTTAGATGTGTGTGGGAAGGTCCTCAGGTCCTCATCCTACGACACTTCGTTGACGATATGGTGACTGGTTCTGAAGCGGTGGTAAGGATGTCAAATAAACCAGTGACCATGACTGGAGCGCTTTACAGCTGTTTGACGGGATTGGCACGCGCGAATATGCAGCGCTATCCCCATATCATTGACGAAACTGGCGTCGTCACCACGAAACCCAGGTCAGGAGACTCAGGGGAGCATGCTTTGTTATCATATTGATGCTGTTGCACAGGTCGACTCACTTGGCTTGTAAGCACGCTCTCGTCGTTGAATGGCCAAGCGCCGTTCACCAAGTGCTCGTCGAAATGCTAAGAGTAGATACTTCGGCAGCCGTTCGCCAGATCCCATATGATCGTGACCTCATCAACGTCATGCCTCGGATGGGCTTCTTCGAGGTGTCGTATAAATTTTCGGGCGACGACCACAGGCCGCACTCGCAGGCAAAGCCCTCGTGCTAGGGGTCTCGATCAAATCCAGGGCTCTGCAAATATTTCTACAAACCTTTGATTCGTACTGCCGTATGTTCGCTGCATCACGACTTTATGTCCATCGATAAATCATCTTCTGCACCACATGGCATATGATGTCTGTTTATCCAATTCCACATACATGCGGAATGCAGACAGGTCTTGTGGATCAATGATGACGTTGATCAGGGTAAGACTTATAAAGAGGGTGTGGATCTCGTTTCATTTCAATCGTACTCCCAGTTTTTACAATTTGTCCACACAGCCTGTGGAGTTTGTCTTACTATGCAAAGTCGTTGCCACCACCGCGGAGCAGCTCCGCCCAACATTGCCGCAGTCGCCACGCAGCCTATGGAACCAAGGCCTCCCCTCGATCTTACAGCGGCCGCCGCAGGCCTGCACGGTATTGACAACCTGATCCCCCCCACAGGTAGGTGACCCCAGCTAGCTGACACCACAGCCTTGGTCTGAGTAGGGATGCGATGAGTTTTTATCGACTGATTGTGAGTCTTGCGGCAACTCTCACCAATCCTCTGACAAATGTGTCTTTCACGAACTCGAGAAAACCCTGGCCGTGTGTTCAACACTGCCGTCGCCACGTTCTTCTGTTCTCATAATGTTTTAATAGGGTTGGAGGTTCTGTCGCGGCGAACCAATGTCCGATGTGTAACGCAGGATTCGTCGTTTGGTTCGTCAAACGTTCATCTGGGTAGCGTATGACCACGCAGGCGTTTCAGGCCGTCCAGAATCTCCTGATACGATCGCGGTCGAGGAGCCTGGGGCTTGGGGTCCGCTTATTGGTTCAGCACTGCAAACGAAGAGAGGGATGGGTGTCTGGCGTGTGACGTTTACAGCCAAAGGTAGGCATTACCGCTACTATGCTTGATGGAGCTGGAGTGGAAAAGGTCGTGGGTGGCGATCGCATCGGATTCTTACCTCTCGTTGGCATGATGGAACCTGCCAAGGACATGCCTCTACCTGCTGGTACCAGTGGCCCTCCCTTGAAATAATGTATTTGGCTCGAGAAGGGTCATATGACATCGTCGGCTCTACTGCTATTTCTACTTGCGTGATAATCGCGAGACCTGTCCGGTCATCTGCGTGAACTCGGAGCGTGGACCGGCGACTCCGGGACTGTTGTCAATTCATGACCCCGTATGGGTTCCTGGCTTCCGAGGGTTCAAGTCCTTGACCATGCCGCATCGCGCATTTCCTCCAACCTGAAAGCATGCAACTGCGCTTAAACACGACCTCGCCACATTATTATGTTTAATAGTAATCGGTGGAATTCCGTGTCAAACTGTGTAGAAAATAGGTGATTTCAAGGCACTGGCAGCTATAAAAACCGTGGGAATCCGGATGAATAAGATGAGCGCGTCGTCGCGCGTGGTTACTCCTGAACGCGCTCGAGGCTCGCCGTTTCACACAGCGAATAGCTTTTCCTTCTCGCTGCCAGCAACATCGCCAAGACTCACCTTCACATCTCTCAACAGAGTGCTGGCTGTATATCTGTCTACTACTTGTACATATCTCTTGGTCATCCAGCAATAGACGCGCCCAAATGGTGACTCCGTCGTCCTCGGTAACCTCAGCGTCGCCTCCGACAACATATCTACAACCACACAGTCCGTCGCTATCGACGGACATTGATCCATTGGAGAGAGAAGAGAGAGAGAAGGTCGTTCGCAAATTTATGGCGAGTGCGGAACTTTCGATGGTAAGTCCCTTGTTCACTGGCACCCGCCATAAGACGCGTTGGCTCGCAGATGGTCGCGCCTGTAGCTATATTCGCACACTTGAATGATGCTACTATGCTTCTCAACGTGCTGCCCGCCCCGCTGCGTCTTTTGTCTTGGCGGCCGTAGTGACACCCAACAGGAATTCTCATCTCTCCTATTTCACCTTTTCTAGGTTGTACGGGGCCTTCGTGCCCGCTTGTCATATGCCTCCTATAAGGCTACCCATAACATCCCACACATTCCACTCAATGACCTAGAGGCAAAGACCCGTGTGTTGTCCGTTGCCTCACCCCGCTTGATCGGTACCAAGCGGAAAGCTACTGGGGGCAACAACTATTACAATAACCCTGCCACGCAGGGCAGTCTGGCACGTAAGGGTGGCAATGTGTCTTCCCCGCTCGTATCTGGGTCATCGGGCACACCTGCCTTGCGCGGCCATTATCCCACGGAGGCTACAGGGTCATACCCGAATGCGCCTCAAAGTCTCTTCACAGCTCTTCTCGGGCCTCCACCGTTGAAGCAAGCACGTACAGTGCATAACTATCGTGATCCTCCCGTCCAACCGCCTCCTCGCTCAACTGCCGGATCTCGTGTTCGCGCAGGCCATCAGGGAGACGCCGCAGCAGCTTCAGTACGCAGTATTGCCGAGGGTACACGCGCTCAGTCGCGTAGTCGAAAGGAAGAAGCAACACGCGTGAAGACGAGGAGCTCCAAGGGAAAACAAAAAGTATCCGCGGAGGAAGCAGCGGATGTAGAGAGGCAGGCCGTGGCTACCCTGACGTCGCTTCTTCAGTCACGCCCATCAGTGGCTAGTGTATCATCGCCTCGTTCCTCTTTGTCTGCTGGATCGGACGGCTCATTCCAGTCCCTATCGCACTATGCCCAAAGTTCTACTCGAACGACCACAGCTGTGTCATCACTGTTGCCATCTGCAGAGTCGTCATTCACCATTCCGAACCAAGTGAGAGCGGCTACCCCGCCTCGAGCGGGCGCCGATAATATACATTCTACTCCACGAGCCGATGATGAAGAGGCAGCAAATTTAATGCTGTATCTTCACACATCACCCTCGCCCGCCCGCCCCACTACCACGCGAGATAGAGATGCTAGGGATCTAGCAGCGTTCAGGACACTGAGCGGTAGCACCTCGCTACGGGCAAAGGGCAGGGTACTTTTCTCTGGAGGTGACGGTGGCAGAAGTCCCTTGCGAAGCGAAAGCAGCTTCACAGTCGACTCTCTTCCTGGCAGCCAGAATCCCCAAGTTTTGAGTCAACATCTCCGCGTTGACACTTTAAGCGACGGTACTGGGTCTCTGGCTCCCGCTGCACTGATGGAGGCAACAGTGGTTCCTCCCACCCCTGGCTCGCACGGGTCTCCTTCGTCCCCGCCACTGCTTCCAGCTCCATCATCACCTCTGAGACGAGCGGAATCCTCTGCCCTCTCTGCCCCTTTACAAGCCCCACCGACTCCTGCGAGTGTACCATTCAACCTCAATGATTTTATCAATGTATCCCCCTCACCAGCCGCGGCTACTGTTCCCCGGTCTGCTATATCGCTCAAGTCGGGCTTGGGTGCCAATCTCCGTACAGACCTTGGGCGGAAGCTTTTCGAGGAAGAGCAACATCGCCATCAACATCTGGGTCCTGGTATGGGGTCAGGTACTTACGGTGATGGCCTGCAAAATGAGAGGGATGGAAGTGGTCTCGGAGCAGGCATCGACCTCTCGACTGGCTAATCTCTTTATGGCGCACCTCTTTCATGGACAAGTCTCTTCCGTTTCACTCACGAGTTCTCAGCACTCATTTTCCGGCCCATTCACGCGGAACGAATCTGTCTGTTGTATCAACACTCTCAATAACATCTGTATCAACCCCACAACCGGCTGGATGGCGACAGTGGTGCTAATCTATTCGAGTCGTTGCCTCCATATGTTCGGGCGACGCATGGACTCGGTCACGGCACGCATATGAATTACGAATGTTTTGTGGAAACAAGCAATTCTTCCAATCCCGCTATTTATTTATTTTCCATGACGTGTTTCCTGGTTTCTATCCTTATTTCCCCTTTCCACCTGTGATCTCTTGCATAGGTAACAAACTCCCTCTTGAATGCCTACATCCTTTCCCAGCTCGGGGATCACATGTGATTCTGTGGAAGCCCATAATTTCTTGCTTATTTTTCTTCTTCCGTTATTGATATTCTGCAGCTCCCTCTCGGCTTCCCATGTGGCTTCCCATGTTGTCTTCACTGTCCACTGTACTCACATTCCATCTCAGCAATCTATGGTTTCTTGTCTCGTCGGCAGTGATTGCCAACACCTCAGGATGTTGAACGTTGGACCAATCAAGTTAATTTCATGATTGGTGAGGAGACAAGCCGCGGCGCCGATATGTGGTACCGCTGTCTGTGCCATATCTAGACCGCGAGCTCTCCTGCCGGCATGAAGTGGTCGTTGGAACGCATGCTGATCCTCGAGGGACTCCGCTCGCTGTCCGCGCTATGCCTATTCATGTTCGGGTCGTTCGTACTGATGTGACGGACTGGTAACATTTACCTCACGACTTTTTTCCCGTCAGGTTATTTTCAACATATTCTGTCCCCCTTATCAGCACATTTTAATTCATTGACGTTCCTGTGCCTGCAGGGGTATGATTTGGAGTGTGGGATTGGTGTTACGACTTCGGGGGAAAATATCGCAATCCATTTCTTTTTGGGTACCCCGCCTCAGGATAGTTCGGGACTTTCGTCGTATAGTGCATTGCTTTCATATTGATGATCGGGCATTGGGGCACGGCCACGAGGAGGTTCACTGCTGAGGGTGTTAGCGTGACGTCTGGGACTCTAGTGAGTAGTCAGCTCCCTGGGCGGTCTACGCCGTGGAGGGGCATACGGATGTCGGGCTGGGAGGACGCGGTGAATGCTGATGAGATTTTCTCGACTTTTTATTGTTGCTGTGGTGTAGCCGTGGATGTCGCTCGTTGAGAGTGTCGTCATTGGGCTTGTTAGTCTGAGCTCTTGATGCGCTCTGCGGATGAATCTTGCTCGGGAGGGGAGGAAGGATGAGTGGGGGGACACTTAACTCTTCGTCCAGACGACTGTCTGCGCAGGCAGGACGTTTGGGGTACAGCATGCTGGAGTGCGATCCATGGACTCCTCTGGTCTGAGACTTCAGGGCAGAACAACGTTAAGATATGGTCATGACGCATATATAAGAAATACTTAATCCAAGTGCATGTAAGTCCTGCTTTCGCTTTGGTCTACAATCCACCTAGCAGCTATATACATCTCGAACTTCAAAACTTGACCCTTAGCCAGTTTCAGCGCCCTTTGCTTGACCTTCGCGACAAGCGACCTCCCAGACGTCTTGAACTGATGCCCAGTACCTCTTAGGGTCCAACCGCATGTGTGCGACGTGACCACTCTCCTCAAACATCTCGCAACGTACGTTAAGGGATGCTTTCCTCGCAGCCTCCGCATGTTGCTGTACCTCTTGCCACGGCACTAGATCATCTTTCCTTGAGAAGATGTACAACCGAGGTGTCTCAGCGCTCATCCACGGGAGGAGACGAGGCCTGGAAAGCTGGAGCTTGAGGTATTCCATCACCATTATTTCATTTCCGACAACCATTGATAGGCATAAACGGATAGCGTGTCCAATGTAGATGAGCGCTAGGGCGATGTAGCGGGCCACGGGATTCCGGATAGCGATGCTGAAGGCCGCTTTGATGGTGCGGACGTTGCCCGTTGCAGGACACGAGTCTAGGATGAGGGCGCTCACGAGGCGTTCTGACGGAGGGGTCGAGGGGTATTTGGAAGATAGTAGACGCCCGAGGGCTGTGAGTTGGGTGCAACCACCTGTTTGGGCAAACATGAGTTGAACCATGTGGCGGATGGATCATTATTCTGCCTACCGTTCGAGAACGCGTGTATCAACACCCGTGGACGCACGCGGTTAATTTCTTGGATCGAATCTTTGGGGGGAGGAAGGCAACCAAGAGTTTCTAGAGCCTCCAGGACGGGCAAAAGGCGCTTTTGCTACCAATGTGTGTAAGCTGGCTTCTGAATGACAGAGTTTCGTCTCTGTACCTTTGCCCGCTCGGTGGTCCAGATGAACGAAGGGCCACATTTGACCAATATTTGTGTGGCATTGGGGTATAATTCCGCGTATGGTCGTGTATAGTTTTGCAGGTGACGAGTCAGTGCACCCACTACCAATGAAAGCCAGTGTTAGTTAGCTTGCTTTATACTCTCAACAGGCTGTCAAGACAGACGTACTCCAACCGAAAATGAGTATTACACTGCAAAAGAGGATCGTCACCTCGAACTCTCAGCAGGCTGTAGGAATAGTTCAGACGTACTGTGGTGCAGACTCGTTCGTCTGCGAAACAGCAGTGGGCGTTTCGGTGCGAGCAAGGCTAACGTAAATCCCGTCACCAATTATGACGAAGCCCACAGGTGGTTTGGGTCGAGCCATGGCAGCCAGGATCGAGGAAAGCCAGCAACTTTCGGTATGGGGAACGACAGTCGGTGGGGATGGTGGAAGCGCTGGACCAAGTTGTGCTTGAATGCTGTGATGGGCTGATTGCAGGACGCGAAACTGATCCCCCCTTGAGCAATATTGAGTGGGACTATTAAATAATTGATCAACAACAATGGTTTCAGAGTCAACAAGTGCTGATACTACACGCCTCTTGTTCGTGTTTCGGATCAGATCTCAGCATTGCAACGTTCAACAGCGACCTAAATCATCCAACCAAACATGCCTCTTTGCCTGCGTGCACGACTCTGGCAATACATGCTTCACGGCCAGAGGTTCAACTCCAGGTTCATTCACGGTCCTGCTAATCTTCCACTGCCTCCCCTACTTGATTCTGTGACTCTCGGACACGAAAAAGAGGCGCGTTCTTGGTTGTCTAGCTTCCGTGCAGCCACGACTATTCCCAAGCACCTGGCCGAACTCTCTTTTTCCCGTAGTTCTGGTCCTGGAGGTCAAGCTGCGTATTCCACAGCCAATGCGAAAGGATGATAAAGCTGATGCCTCGTTACAGAATGTCAACAAACTATCAACAAAAGTAACTGCCCGGTGTCGCGTCGATGCTCCTTGGATACCACTATGGGCCCAAGAGAACCTGATGCAAAGTGTACGAGCCACTGATCTTGTCGTTGCTACGACTCACCCCTTTCAGCCGTACTACGTGAGATCCTCACACTCTCTTCTGATGACGTCCAGTGCTTCTCGGTCTCAGGCGTCCAATGTCGACGATGTGCTCTCCAAGGTCCGCATGTTCCAGTTATTCTCTCAGCTGTCCGGCCTTTAACTTATTTCTCTCGTTCAGTTGCATGCATTGGTAGCAGAATCTGCCGCTAAACTAATTACCAATTCTCCGACGGCGGAACAACGACGACGCGTCGCGAGCTTCCAAAAGGCAGACGATGCCCGCAGAAGGATGCAGAAGGGCAAGCGGAGCATGATTAAGAAGAGTAGATCCAGCAAGCACTGGGACTAGTATGAATCACTCAGCCACTGCATCTGTTTTGTACCTCGGACCGTTGTCGAATAGGAGTCAGCGCGTCCGTGCAGGAACGAGCACTCGGGAAATGCATTAACGAACCCCCGAAGGATCATCCCCGATGTGAATGCCAGAGTGAATGGACGAGGCAGTCAGTTTGTAAACCGTTTGTGGTGCGGGGAGTTGTGAGCGCAAGAGAAAGCAGCTTCGCAGTTACTGTCGGGGAGAAGATGACGATGCGATTGCGAAGACCGACAGGGTCTGACGACAGCAGGGAGCGAGAACTCCTGATTCATTCGAATTTTATTGGGGTAAGACGAGTTTAACAAGTTGGCAGAGGACATTAGCAGGCCACGATACTGATACCTACAATCAATGTTTCCCCAGTCCATGGGACTGGTTTTTTGTAGCCTATCGACCTTAGTAGCAGGCCACCCTCATGATTAGTCATATCCAGTCATGGCTGCTTTGGTTTATGACCAGGCTGACGGGCCTGTTTATCGTAGCTGAGTCAATCCAGTCAATCATCTCTCTTGACTAGCTACCACAGGCTTCACAAGTGCTGGCGGAATCAGAACGTTATCTCGCAGAAATGTCAAGAATCTCTTACTGGAACTCGCAACGACTGTTTGGATCCTTTGCTATCGATCTCAAAGCCGCCGGTCTCGAGTTCATTGGGACGACTTTCTTCCTCCTCCTTGGCCTAGGGGGGATCCAAGCAGCTACAGGAGCGGCACTAGAGAGCGGCACGACCATCGAACAGGTATTGTACATCGCGACATGCATGGGTTTCAGTCTCCTGGTCACTGCTTGGCTATTTTTCCGTGTTACGGGTGGCTTGTTCAACCCCAACATCACCCTCGCGCTCTTCCTCGTCGGCGTTGTTGGCCCTGTTAGGTTTGTTTTGTTCTGCATTGCACAAATGGTCGGGGCCATCGCTGCATCGGCAATCATTTACGGGCTAACCCCCGGGCCCCTCAGTGTTAAGTGCGTCTTTCGAACTGGCCCGCACGCCGAGTTCAGCTGATAGCTTCCTAGCACCTTCCTGCAACAAGGGATCAGTCCAGCCCAGGCGGTTTTCATAGAAATGTTCATTACGGCTGCGTTGGTGATTGCTGTCCTCATGTTAGCCGCCGAGAAGCACTCGGCCACGCCATTTGCACCTGTAAGATGCTCTACCCCCATGACTCAGCGCTCAGCGGTGGCAAACTGACGATGTTATAGGTTGGCATAGGGTTGACTCTTTTTGTTGGACATCTGTAAGGCAACTTTAACTTCAGCCCTGTCAAGAGGGATGTCGTGACTGACCTGCTCGCAGTTTCGCAGTCTTCTATACAGGCGCATGCATGAACACTGCCCGTGCATTCGGTCCCGCGGTCGTCACTGGCTTCGCTTTTGCAGGAAAATCAAGACATTGGGTGGTACGTCTCTTATTGACAGGGCGACTTTGCCACTTCACTAACCTCGCGGTTCGTAGTACTGGGTAGGCCCGTTCCTGGGCTCTCTGCTCGGATCAGCCTTCTATGCGCTGCTTAAGGCGTCAGTCACTGCTTCATTGTTTGACTGGTGTTCGACGCTAACAAAGGACACCCAAACCTGCGCAGACTCAATTACCGGGAACTAAACCCCGCGCAAGCATCCACGAGGCCTGAGGATTCGCCACAAGACCCAATCTTCGGAACCTCCGAGAAGGCGGGAGAGAAGGCAGAGCCCGCCGGCAGTGGAAGGAATGCGTCAGCATCAAATCCGACGGGGAACCCGAGCAGGAGTGCGAGCTAGCGGTTTCGAATGGCGGGCAGATTCTGATATCAGTAGTTGTGGTCCTGTCTTGACCCAGTTATATCAATGTTTGGTCAAAATAATAGTGCTGCTTCGCAGGGAGCGTTGGGATCCACTGTAGTCTATGAAGATTTAACAAAGTCAACTACAAGCTTCTTGAACTCATTGGGCCTAAGAGGGGACATCAGCATTTAGTAATGTAAACGATATAAGATCCCTACATTTCTGCATGGACTGGACACGGAGTCAGTATACAGAACAATCACAGAGGGTTTCCAGAAACTTACTCCAGTGTCCGGCATCTAGCTCCTCGACAATGTTCTCGGGGAAGAAGTTGTTTATCAGAGGTTTATTGTGCCGATTGATGAACCTGCAAGCCTATCAGAATTGAGGCGATCTCGACAAGTGCACAACTTACTTGCTCTTCGTCCCTTTCACGAACATGGTGTGCCCGTTCCATATGCGTTCACCCGGGGCATAAGGGAATGATTCGATCTCTGTCCTGCCTTCCTTCAATATGTCTAATGGCACCTTGAATTTCAATGGAGATCCGTTTGGACTTGTGCTCAGGTTAGTCAGCAAAAATGCGCGGACGCTAGGGTCCTTGAGTGTGAGTCAGTCCACGACTCCCTCCGGAGGCGTGATAATAAAGGCGTACTTTCTCGTGTTCTTCGAGGATTTCGTTAGCCCCGTTACGGGAAGTGACATTGCTTGCTTCAATTTTCTCCATAGCTTGTATGTGCAAGAGAGTATCGCCGGATACCATGGCGCGTACGGGTGCGATATCAGATACGACCAGATCCTTTATAAGATCAGAAGGTGTTTCTGGATGAAGAGCGAAAGTCATCGCAACTTTTCCACCCCTCGTGAGCGGTGACATGAGCAACACTACAGGACGACCATCCGAAAAGGGAGGGCGCACATAGAATGTCCAAGGAGAGAAATGTTCGATAAAGATAGTCTTTTGCAGAGATCAAGAACGTCCGCAGCCATGTGGGCATAAGTCATCGCTCGCGCGTGGGGGGAAGAACCGTGGTTACGCAGGTCCTGCAGGGCTTGAGGTCAATCACAAAACACGGACCGCATGGAGGTCGGAAGTTGCGCACTAGGGCATATACAGGGCGTCCGAGGTCGCGCGCAAATGCTTTTGAGAGCGACTGCCAATTCCGTTTGGACCCACTTGTAAGTTGGTTTGGTCGATCAGAGGCAGGAAGGCACGGGATAGCGCGTGGTGTGCTTACAGAAATCCGTGCAAAATAACGAGCGGACGTTCTGTCTTGTTGCTATTTGGTGGGATGTACTCATCGTATGCCAGTTCCACCGACGACGCGCTAGAGAACATCCGTTCTGTTGATTCTGCTCAGCCTCGGACTCGCGAAAGAAGCATTATGAAAAGCTCACTGGTCAGGCATGTTTGGGTAGGCCGGATGAGAGCAGAAGCAGAATACACGACATTGTGGCTGATCAGTGATTGCATGGCTTCACTCAGACTCGCCATGGCAAAATCTTGTGTCCATCACCGCGCCGGGAACGGACCGTGGTGATTGCCGAACGCGAGGCAGGCGAATAACAGTTCCGACTTGACTCTGACCCGAACAACCATTGCTTGACCAATGGTGTCCATCACAGTCTCACCAGCTGGCAGACCTATTTCAATTGCTCGTGGACTTCCTTCCCAATTCGACATCCCTGGAAAACAGTTGGAGGACACGACAGTTGGAGACGTCAAAGTAGCCATCGCCAAGAAGTTTCGCAAGGTGAGTCTAGCTTCAGCACAATTGTCAAACAAATGATTTCAAGCGCCTTCAAGCTCTACCCTGCGCGCCAGCGCATCACACTCAAAGACAGCAAGGTCGTTCTACACGATGAGGTCAAGCTGTCTGATGCTGGCGTAGTAGATGGCGGTGAGCTGTCTGTGAAGGATCTTGGCCACCAGATCAGCTGGAAGACCGTCTTTTTGATCGAATACGTGAGTCTGTCGCGTCTGGATAGCCTGTTCCTCGCTTCAATCTAAGTGAACAACAGGCTGGTCCGCTTCTGATACACCCGATATTGTATCATTTCCCCAATTTGTTATGGGGTGGGCCAGTCTACCATAGCATGTTACAACGGTTTGTTCCTTGTATTTCTTGTCCTATCCTTAGACGCTCAGCAGACTGATAGGTTTGTCTACGCATTTGTTATGATCCACTTTGCAAAACGGGAGCTTGAGACGCTCTTGTACGTGATATCTCAGCATCTCGGATGAATGTCTGTTAAACGGCTTTCTCTAGCGTCCACCGCTTCTCGCATGACACGATGCCGATCATGAACATTTTCAAGAAGTAAATCTCCAATTACTATTCGACCACTGTTACTCACAACAACGTTTAGTTCAGCTCATTATCACCTTGGTAGTGGTTCGTGCATGGTTTGTTCCACGACCATTTCCAAAGTTTAACGAAGCCTGCTATATTCAGGACTTTTCCTGGCTTTATCTATCTATGGGCCACAATATTCTGCCATGTCACCATATGTCCGTGGTACGTCACGCAACGACCCATTGTTCATCTGGGCCTGCACCGCAGTTTGGGCGGTAAGTCGATTTCGCTACGGTCTTGTTCTCGGAACCTGTGCCTTATCCCTCACGATCAGTTCGCCGAGGTATCCAACCTGATCACTCACCTCAACCTCAGCAACCTTCGTCCTGCTGGGACACGCAAACGCGCCATTCCCCAAGGATACGGGTTTTCCCTCGTCTCTTTCCCCAACTACTTCTTCGAGAGTCTCGGTTGGCTCTCGATTGCTTATATGACCGGAAGCTGGACTGGTAAGCTCTCTACCCACATATTTCGATGGAGCTCTTTTTGACGATGAGTATCAGCCTATGGCTTCGCGTTCATATCAACAGGACAGATGTATCTTTGGGCTGCGAAAAAGCATGTTGCGTACAAGAAAGAATTCGGGAACGCCTATCCAAAACAGAGGAAGGCGATGTTCCCTTTCATTGCTTAGGACCATGAATATCACTGGTAGTTGTGCTTGACGTACATACGATATTGGAGAATGACTATCTGTTCTTCCGTTCGGTGACGGGCAATGTTTCCAACTCGTCTGATCCATGCCAGGATCACATACCCACCTCCATTATCTCCATTAATTTCTGTTCCTTCATCCTTGGTACGAACTCAACTTCAAATGGAAGCGCACGAGAACTGACAGCATCCGTAAACCCATTGACGTCAATTGGTGCATCGGGAGGCTCCGCGATTCGGAATGACCACAGGAGCAAGGCAAGACTGATGTAGATGGAACGGTTGGCAACATGTAGCCCGGGGCAAGCTCTGTTCAATTCAAAATGAATGTCAGGGGTAGATGCACAGGGGTCGACTAGGATCTTGAGAAAGTGGACACGTAAAGCAAACGAGGGCGACTCTAGGTCTTTAAGATAGCACACGTAAACAAAGACGTACCTCCGACCAAAACCATAAGTGAAGAAACGCACGTCAGGGCGCAACTGGCCGCTCGGATCCAGCCACCTTTGAGGGTCGAATTTTTCGGGATCGGGGAAAGCGACTGGGTCTCTTGAGATAGGCCTTTGTTTGCCAAGGTCACATTTAAGGTGAGCGTAGGGAATGGGATGCGTATTTTGTGAAGCTGCCTACCAGTGGGATCCAAACACCGTCGCACCAGCAGGGATACATTGGCCTCTCTATGTGACATGGTCGTCAAAAGTCTGACGACAAGCTTGAAGCCCATAAGGCGAATTCACCCAGATGATGTCTTTCGTTGCACGGTGGGCGAAACCTGAGGGCAACAGTCAATCCATCCGAGCGCCACGAACACAGATGAAATTGTGTTTACCGATTGGCGAGACGGGTCTCCAACGAAGTCCCTCAGAGATGAAAGCGTGGAGCTGTGGAAGTTGACTCCAGTCCTCGAATGTTGGTGCTAGTAGGGATGAAGTCAGCTCATTGGTAACATAGATATACAGGGGCTGCAATACATGCACTCACCTCTGTCCTTCCCGACGACCGCGTCAATCTCTTCCTGAACGCGGGCTTGTGCTTCTGGATGACAAGCTGCTGCCAGTACCAAAGTCGTTATACCAACCGCGGTCTGCCATGACGAAAGCATTGGTCGACATTTTGATATACGAGGGACGAACGAAGGAGAGCATACTGAATCGGCTCCAGCACTGAATAGACTCCCACAAAGATAAGCCATTTCATCACCAGACAATCGATGCTTATGGATGTTTTCGAGGAGCGTCCTGCCAAACGAAGGCCCCGCTTCATTCCTCGACTGCCGCAAGGGTCGTCTCAGCAAACGACGGACAACGTTGTACACCAGTCAGTTCAGTGACCCACCATGTCATCCGCCACGCGGCCCAACTGATCTCTGAAAAGCGACAACTCGAACTCGTGGTACTCGCGGAGGACTCTTCCATATCCGGGGACATATTGTAAAAGGGGAATCCGGTCCACTAGGAACGTCCCAGGACGTGAGACGGCTCTTAAGTGTCTAAGGTCTTCTTCAAGGCGAACGATCTCCGGATCGTCATTTGAGGTTGGGGTCGACTTCCCATACGTCACACGCAGAATGACAGAAGCAGTGAATCTGAAGGACGCTCACATCAGCGCTCTCACCCCCAAAGCTGGGGTCACACAGAGAAAAACCAAAGCTCACCTCTGGACATGCCGAGCATGATCTTTGGGATTATTCAGAATGTCGAGTATGGCTTCCTTCGCGGCGTCGCTCTGAATATCCTGGTACGCCTCTGCTGCTTTTGGTTGCAGATGCGTGTGGATGGCCTTCCTAAGACGGCGGAACCGTTCGCCACTGGGTACCATCAGCATGCGCATTCCCCCCGACATGATCTCTCCAAAAGCAATTGAACGGGGCCGATCAACGAGCGTCCCTCCTTCTTTCTCCATTATCTCAATAGCCGCCTGGATGACAGTGGCGTCCGGTCGAAATCAGCGCTATGCCTTCCTACTTGGATAGCACGTACGTCTATACGCCCAATCACCACGATCACTTGGCTGCCTTGTCGCAGCGACATCACAGGACCATACTTCGCTACCCAGTTCTCCAACGTATGGGCCATACTTCGCAATCACGTATTAAGTCGTGCGAACGGGAAGACAGTTTCACTGGAACTTACTTGGAAACGGGGAAGGCATTCTCCCAGAACCAGCACGCTGGAGGCCCAGGAGGAAGAGGGATGCCGTCCTTTGTGGCAGGAGCGGCCTGATATTTCGTATACAGGACAGCAACGGCGGAGGTTGCTGCCACAATCCCCGCAACACATTGAAGAGTCGAGGGTCTGTTAAGCGACATCAGGATACTGCAGACGGAAACCAGCTAGGGTTCGGGACAATATAAGAGGATTGACACTGAATGCCGTCGACTCTCTACGATAACAGGACTGCTTTAATCCAAACCAGCGTGGACACTGGCACCACCAAATGCGTTCCATCCCACGGGCCGGTGAAATTTCGTTGTCAGTATTGCTTAGTAGAAGGGGCCAGGATTGGTTTATTGGGTCGATCAGACACTTGCACCATCCCGCCCAACTTTCGCAGCGGCAAACCAGCTGACCTTGGACCTCACAGCTGCCCCCAAAATTGTCACACAACCGCAATAACTGGATTGTACCTTCTCGGCACATCGTCTGTAGCATCATCGTCCGAATCAGCCGTTATGTGCGAGACATCGGTGCCGTCAGCGTATATTCCTGCAGGGTTTGTTCCAAGCTGGGCGAAGTTGGTGATTGGTGGATAACTTTGCTGCAGGCGTAACTGGACATGGAAGGGAATCTGATAGAACGCGTAGTGGTTTACAGTTTCCATACAAGGGAAGCGGCTGAAACCAACATGGGTGATGTACGCCTGGAAAGTCACTTAGGTTGAGCGGGGGGAGAGGGTTAGTCTAATCCAGGGAACCTCTGCTTTTCAAGTTCATCCAAGCTCCGTGTATGATTCACCTTGAGATTGTAAGTCCCTTGCAGGCTTCATCACGCCACCGCTGTTTGTTGTGAGGGGCGATGTGTGAGGGAGTGAGGACTTGGAGATATCTGAGAGGTAGTGATAACTTTAGAACCCATGTGCAAGTCACGTGAATCCACCAAAAATTCAAACCCAGCACAACCTTATTCCCCTCAAACTCACAGCGACGGTTGCAGGAAAACGAGTCTATCGACTCGTTGGGGGCTTTGCCCCCAATCCCCCCCAATACACTGCAGGACCATGAATGCACCACTGCTGTGGACATGTTGCCATGGCCTCGTTCCTTGGCCAGCTAACATGGGACCGTCGTTGATAAAATAACAAAGAATGAATCATCCTTGTCTGGTTGAGTTTGAATGTTCCTCGTATCACGAAGATTACCGCGTTCGGACATACCTTTTCTGGATTTCTTATCGATATATCTACCTTCATCACTTTGCCAGCAACACTTCTTGCTATTCATTCCCACTGCCTTGTTGCTGTGTGCTCTGTCGTTCCTTGCCATCTGCCTGGTCCCCCCACATCCTCTGTGAATAGCTAATGACCCAATGAGCCACAGGCCATCAGAAACTATGCCTTGAGACACTGTTGCAGCACTAATGCCTTTACCCATGCATGTCATGCACTCCACCCTCCAGGCTCCAGTCAAGATTGACTCTTCTGGATTGCTTCACCACCCCAGAGGAAGTACTACCAATGTGATGGTGAGTTTTTTTAAACCTATTTTACATGCCCTATATCTGCATTTTTGATGCTGATCAGTTCTCTACTGCAGACTTGGAGATTGTGCCCAACTTGCTTGATGTGCTAAAATCAGCCCAAGATTTTTGTCAACTCATCAAATTCAACATGTTGTTTTCATTCTGAAGACCACCAGTCTTGGCCCTAAGCATGTGGTGTTTAACAAGGCTGGCATGAGGCAACTGTGGGTGGGCACACAGCTAAGTATGTCATTTCAATGTTTTCCCTGTGCCACATACTGACTTCCTCCCTTCACTCTACCATCCATGGCCTCTCATCAAAATGGAAGCACAATATCCTTTGACACTTCCTCCTCAAGCTCAGCTACCATCCCCCGTAACAATTGCCACAGTAGTCTTGTTGTCAATGATGCTGTTGCCGCTTAACATTGCAAAAAATGCCCCTGTGCTTCGAGTTCTGTCCATGCCGACCATGAAGCTACCTTGTCAACCCCCCTGCACAACACGTTACCAGGTAACAGTGCAGCTACTGCCTGTGACCCCCCTCTCAGTCATAGCTCTGTTGTTCTGCTGCCCATGATGGTGGAAGGTGCCATTCACACACTGGCAAGTGTAGGGCTTGACGCCTGCTACTGGCATGCACTGTGCACTGTGGGGTCTGTATTTTGCCTTGATCCTTATCTGTGGGTCATGCAGGACTGGGACCCTTAACTCAAAGTGCTGCGGGTAAGTTGTCTGATTGAAGTCTTCCACTCCATGGCTCACATGGTGGTAGGCTGGGGTCTATGTGCATGTTGTGCAGCTGCCTCACGACAGCAACGAGCATGGTGTTGCATGTAACTGTCCATGCTGGAAAGCCAACAGCATGTGCATTCACCAAATGACATTGCAGTTGCATTCTTCATTGTTTGAGAACATGAATCCCATTGTACTGTTGCCTCTGCTGCCTGCTGTTTTGTTGCACATGACACCTTTTGTTGACAAGTTTATATTCTCTTGTGTATCATCTGTGGGGCGTTACAAGTCTGGCAAGTGGGTCATTGTCTCATTGCAGCAGGATGGACAGTGGCACTGTCAATCGTGCTGATTTTCAGATTCATGCAAACACCGGTCTTATGCCATTTCATTTGTGGTGGAGAGTGGCCTCCTCACCATATCAGAACAGGCAGATAACCACGAGAGTATGGATGTAGAAAACACTCTGTTAATGAATGCTGCTACACAGAGTGATGAACTAGGTCACATGCAGCCCATCTCATACTGTCCTGTTCCACCTCCAAGATGGTGCTCCCTACCATATGAAAATTCCTTTAGTGCCCCCTCAAGGACTTTCACTACAACACATTTGCCTCTCAATGAAACAGCACAGTGTTCATGTGGACTTCATTTAGTCAATGGAACACTTTATCCCCAGTATTGAGATGCAGTGACCAAGCCCATAACAATATATGGACTCACATTTTCAACTCCTGCAACTAGTGAAGTCCTGCCATGTCCTGTTTGCTGTCATGCCCATCACTCTCTTGGATCAGACCTTGGAACACAAGGGCTATTCAGCTGGAACAATAGAATTGTATTCACTCATGAGCTTCTGAATGCTTTCACAAGTGCATTTACAGCATCAGAAACCCCATTCTCTGCCTTCTGCTTGACAGTTCGTCAAGCATATCTTGATCACAGCCGTGAGATGGAATTTTGTTCAGATGAGACATTTGTTCAGGTGTGGTTCAGATTCACTCAGATCCAAACCTTGGACAGTGGAATGTGGTGTCCTACCTGTGGCTCTTCACCTGGAGTTGTCATTGCTGATGGCATTAGTCTCAGGACTCATGTCTCAAAGCTCACTGCGTCAATACAACCTCCAACATATGTTGATGAGACAAGTGAGAAGATTGAGTCCATATCATCTTATCATGCTCGTGGACTTCCAGCGATCATTCAGCGAGACATGCAGAATATCATCAACAAGATCATGACTGCTCCTGCCACGTGCAATACCCCAGACAATATCTCCGACATAGTGAAACTTGGAAATTTATACCCTCAGCTGTGGGCATTCATCCAGCTCTACCTCTGCAATGGTACCAAATCTGTGTACTATAAGTCATATCGGGATTTGATTCAACAGATCACAGCACCAGATATTGTCCTCCAGTTATGTATGTAGCAGAGTGGGCGGAGAAGCACTTGCTAATGATAATGAAGGGAATAGGAACAGGAACAAGGGGGAGATGGAATTAAGCAATGTAGGAAAGTGATGGAGCATTCCTGGAGGCTCAGGAGTGATGACAAGTAAGAAATTATGAAGTGCGATAAGGGTCTGCACAAGTTCCACATGGGTTCTGAGCGGCTGCTGGAACTCCAAGCGGATCTACCTGGTGGCGGAGCAGAGGTATGAACTCCAATGTTCCGGAAAAGTGGAGTTGGTGTTCCAGTTCTGGAGTTCACTGTATTTTGTCACTCCCACTCGAGTGCATTCATAGTCCCATGCCATGAACGAATTTCCAGTGCTGCTCTCAAGTGAGAGGCTTCATGAGGATGTCCGCTACACTGTCATCTGTGGGAACGTAGTGGATGACGGCTTCTCCTTTTCCAACGAGGTCATCTCGGACAAAGTGGTACTTCCGCTGGATGTGCTTAGTCCGTGCTCGGAATTTAGGATCACAGCTTAGGATGACAGCGGCTTGGTTGTTGCAGTGGAGGACAGTGGGCCCTGTCTGTGGATGTCCGATTTCTTCGAAGCCATGCAAGGTGTTGTCTGGTGAGACTAAGTCCGATGTACTCTGACTCTGTGGTGGAGAGTGCAACCATGGTCTGCGGTTTACTGGACCAGGAGATAGCTCCGCAATTGCTGAGGAAAAGGAATCCGGAGGTGGAGTGGGAGTTGTCCGGGTCCTGAGACCAACCTGTGTTGGAGTACCCCTGAAAGTCCATGTCCATAGATATCTCGGAGCCATCAAAGCAGAGTTCCATGTCCTTGGTGGCTTGGATGTACCGGAATATGCATTTTGCCGCTTCCCAGTGCATTTGCTCTGGTGCAGTGCTGAACCGGCTGAGCGTTCCAACTGTGTATGTGATGTCTGGGCATGTTCCGAGCATGAGATACATCAAGGAGCCGATGACTGTGAGATAGGAGACTTTCTGGCCTTCAATAACCATCTCCGGGAGGATCTGATCGTTCTCCGGATCTGTGGCAGAGAGCTGGGAGTTGTGCACCATTGGAGTCCAGAGGGGTTTGCAGGTGATCATTCTGACGCAGTCTAGGATGGTGTGGGAGTACTGGCACTGTGACAAGGAGATGGTGCAGAGTTTACAGTCCTGGTTGATCTCAATCCTGAGAATGTACTTGGCTTCTCTGAGGTCGTGCATTTTGAAGGCTGCTGAGAGTTTGGCTTTCATGGAGTTCATGAACTGTCTGGAGGAAGCTGCTAGGAGTAGATCATCCACATAAACAACTAGGAAACAAACTTGCCCATCCTTCCGCAAGACATATAGGCATGTCTCCGCATTGAGCCAGGCAAATCCGAGTTCTCTGAGCTTCTTGTCCAGTGTTTTGTTCCAAGTCTGTCTGGCTTGCTTAAGTCCATAGAGGAAGCGCCAGAGTTTCCAGCAGTACCTGGGTTGGACAGGAACTCCATCCGGAGGAAGCAGGTAGAGGTCCTCCTCCAGTTCTCCGTTGAGGTAGGCGGTGGAGACATCCATTTGGTCGAGCTCCAAGTCATGTTTGGTGGTGAGGACAATAAGAGTTTGGACGGAGTTGAGGTTTGCCACAGGGGCAAATACTTTGTGGTAGTCAATTCCTTCCTTCTGAGTGAAGCCCTGCATGACAATGCAGGCTTTGTAGCGCTTGACATTTCTGGTGTGGTCGTGCTTGATGCGGAAGACGGGCTTGGAGGTTATCAGAGTGATGCCTTCCGGAATGGGGACAGTCTCGTACACATGATTGGAGTTGAGGTTTAGGAGCTCTTCCTTGATGGCAGACTTCCAGTGATCTGCATCAGGCCCTGCATAGGCTTCCTGGATTGTCCCCGGGAGGGACACATCAGACTCGGAGTTGGCTGCACCTGCAAAGATGAAGTCCTCAAGGGACTCTGTGGACGCTGTAAATGCTCCTGGGAATTCTGGAGCTTCCTTTGGAAGGTCCGGAGGTTCAGAAGTCTCCACTCTAGGTTCTGGTTGTTGAGCCCTTTGTGCGGTGTCCTTGTTTACAGTCTGTTGGTAGTCCTGATTCCGGTCAGCTTGTTGGCATTGCTGATTGCTTCTCTGAACTCTGGCGATGACCTGGGCTGGTACAGGCCTTTCTGGAGATGGAGGTCGGGGGTGGACAGGAGCAGGAGCAGGAGCAAGCGGTGGGTCCATGTGGAGTTGCTCAAAGCAGTTTGTGAGGTTGTTGATGGTAGGGCTTGGTGGCTGCTGTGCCTCCAGGGCATCTGGAGGTGCATTGTTGACTCCCACTGTTCTGCGCAGGTCTGGAGTTCCAAGTTCTGGGGTTTCTTCCTCCACATCCTCATGTTTTGCTTTGAATTGCCTTGGAAGTAGTCCCTCCCACTGTCCCTCAACAGTGGGGACGTTCCATGGGGCAAGGTCTTGTGCAGAGATGGTTCCGGTCTCGTCAAATGTGACATGCTGGCTGGAGATGGTTATCTGACATTCGACGTCTAGGAGCTTGTAGGCTTGTTGACCATAGGTATAACTGATCATGATGCACTTCCGTCCGTGGGAGCGGAATTTGCCTCCACATTGTTCCTTCGGTATGTGAGCATAGGCAGGGCAGCCAAAGGGGTGGAAAAAGGTGGGATCGACGCGTCAGTGGAATAGAGTTTGATAGGGGTTTTCTCCGCAGAGTGTGGACATTGGACTTCATGCCATGATGTAGGCGGCTGTGGCCATGGCATCTGCCCAGAAGGATTTGGGGAGTCATGATTCCTCCAGCATGGTGTTTGCAAGGAGGGATAGCATCTGGTTCATTCGCTCCACTAATCCATTCTGCTCCGGAGTGTATGGAGTGGAGGTCTCATGCAGAATTCTGTCCTTTCGGAGTTGCTCTCGGAAGGCCTGGTTGACATATTCCCCTCCTCCGTTGCTCCAGACAAAGTCCACGTAGGCATCAGAGAATTTCTCCTGTCCGACCTCTGTGTGGAAGAGCATTTGGATGTCGACTTTCCAGCAGTTGTAGATCTGGAGCACTTCATTCTTGTGTTTCATGAAGTAGATCCAAGGAAAATGGCAGAAGTTGTCTACAATGATAATCCAGTATTTGTACCCTTCCCGGGATTGAGGAGTTATCAGACCTCCAACATCTGTGTGGACTATTTGGAGTGCTCAGGTTGCACGGGGTTGCTCTAGGAGTTCAAACAGGAGCTTCTCCATCTTTCCGAGGACGCAGGCCTCACAGAAGGACGGAGTTCTGGTGAGGATGTCGATCCCCCGGAGTTGTCCCTGCTTGACCATGTGTTCGATCCGTGCTACAGAGATGTGTCCCATGTGCCGGTGGAGGAGGTTTATGTCCACTGCAGCATGCGCCACTTCCTTCGGGGATTCCAGAATGATGTTCGCATGATATAGCCCCTGTTGATGAGTTCCGGTGAGAACCAAAGTTCTTCCCTTTCAGATGTAGCAAGTGCTGGAGCTGGCTGGGAAAATGGTGGAGAGTCCAGCAGTAGAGAGGCAGTTTACGGAGATCAGGGAAATCTGGTGTAGGAAAGTGTTAATTCCTACAGCCGCAACTGCCAATCCCCACAAACTCCTTCCGTCTACCTCACTCACTACTGACTGTGCACTCCGGTCCGTCCGTCTTTTTACAGATCCCCATGCCCATGTCCTCCGGTCCTGTCCATCTTGTCAGTAAGCCCTTTATTTTTCTGCTTTTCGACTTTTACTGCCTCGAAGCCACTCTATACATACTTCCACTGTTCCGTTGGCCCGTACTTTATGTTTGGATTTATTTTGGTACTGTTGCGGGAATCTCTGCAGTATAAAAGCCTGTGCTTAGTTTCAGGAAATGCATCTTTTGTCACTATGGACTTGAGGTCAAACACACGTAAGACCTGGACGAAATGACGCAAGTACTAACACTCAGACAATCCTCAACACACCTAAAACCTTTTTCACTCTACACTGCCCCATCCCTTGCTTTTCCTTGGAAACCCGTCAGAAAGCACGTTACTCTCTCACCAATGCATACCCAGGACCAACAGACTCTCCCTTCTTTATATCTTCTCGCACGGAATCCCTCCTGGGTCAATAATTTCGCACCCCTTCTTAACACTATTGACTTAGTCTGGACCTACTAACACTAGGAAGGGACTTTGTATCTTTTCACCAGAATTCTGGAATGAGGAGGATGTTGGTCAGGATGATTTTGGACTTCTTTCCAGAGATGGTGGAGAAGAGTGCAACCGTTCCAATTCTGATAGTGGAGGTTGTGGAGTTGTCTCCAAAGGCAATGGGACGAGGTGGAACCAGCAGGGAGTAAGTGTGGAACCAGGATCTGTGTGGGACCATGTGGGAAATAGCTCCGGAGTTGATGACTATGGCATTTCTCCCACTGGCCTTGGGTTCAGACGACAAGTAGGCAAGAACGCATGCCATTAAAGACTTGGATACACCTTCTGTAACTATGTTTGCAATGTCTGCAGTTTTAGGGGTAATCTCTGGAATGTCCTCCATCGCAGTAGCTTTTTCCTTCTTTTTCTCCCATCTCTTTCCTCCTCCTTTTCTCAGCTCCTTTGCCCAATGCTGATAGGCATAGCAGTTGTCAGAGTTGTGTCTGGACTGTTGGTGGTGCTCGCACCAGGCAGCGGAGTTGGTCAGACAAGCAGAGGACTTGTTGGAGACTGTCAGATTTCGGTTCAATCCTGGAGTTTCCGGAGCAGACCCAAAGGGTCAGGGGTTGGGAAATTGGTAAGGGAAATCCAGAAGTGTCGGGTAGGTAAGAGACTGTGGCTTCAATGTATGTGTTGTGCCCCTGTATGAGTCTTGTCTCTTGATTTCAGGTGAGGGTCAGAATTAAGTCCCGAGTTCAACTCAAGGACCAGAGGAGGTGATTCAGAGGATCAGAGGGTTTCTGGGATTGAGATCTAGCTGATATTTGAACTGAGGAAACTTAGGGAAAATTACAAGGGTTTAAATACTAGAAATCGGAAAGGATATATATGGGTTAGTGTTGGGGTGAGGGAATCCTGATGTGCAGCGGAAGAAGGCTATGTCAGGATTACTAATGTAAGGCATGCAGATGACAAATGGGAACATGGGATTAGTAAGGAGGAAACAATGATGACAAAGAAAGGAAATATAACAGAAAAGGCCATAAGACAGATATGATTACTAATGGATGAAATCCAAGGATTTGGGAAAATGGAGGACGGGAAACAAAAAGAGATGTCTAAGTAATGTTGGGTGTTCTCAGGATTGTCGGAAATCGTCAGAAAGCATTGGAGAAAGGTTGGATCAGATGGGGAATTTACGGGATGTGACAGAGACCTTGAGGGCAGAGTCCAAATATATGTAACGGAGTGGGCGGAGAAGCGCTCACTAATGATAATGAAGGGAATAGGAACAGGAACAAGGGGGAGATGGAATTAAGTGATGTAGGAAAGTGATGGAGTGTTCCTGGAGGCTTGGGAGTGATGATGAGTAAGGAATGATGAAGTGCGATAAGGGTCCGTGCAAGTTCCGCATGGCTGCTGGAACTCCAAGTGGATCTACCTGGTGGCGGA
>KN825102.1:0-32041 GCA_000827395.1 Paxillus rubicundulus Ve08.2h10 | reverse complement strand
AAAGTCGATATTCGAACTGAGGAATACAGAATACAAACAGGGGTTTATATACTACGGGGACAAGTAAACACGGAGGGCACCGGAGTGCCGGAGTGAAGCAGGATGTGAGTCAGAGATGTCAAAGAGATCGGATTAAGTCGGGAAATGTCAGAACGTCGGGAAATGTCAGAACGTCGGGAAATGTCAGAACGTCGGGAAATGTCAGAAATCGGATTATTCGGAAGGTGGAAACACTAGATATGTCAAACGTCTGTCAGAGATGTGAATGATAAGAAATCAAGGCACAGGAACGAGAATGTTAAGGAGAAGGCGGAAATGCAGAGGAACGGAGGAACGGAGAAGGCGGACTTGGTCCGGAGTGGGTTCCGGAGAGGCGGAGTTGACTTGTGCGGCACGGAATATGACAACAGCCCTGTGCAGCCCTCCCTACCATATAGGGTAGGGAGGGCCGTGCAATAATGGAATAGGTAGAACAGAGCTGGGGAGGGCTGTATAGAGTTGTACAAAATGGCTTCAGGTGTAGATGTTGGAGGCAGTGGAGGCAGTGGGTAGGGCTGGACACTGCCTTGCTAATATGTATGTTGGAAATCAAACACTACACTTTTTGTTGGTAGTGTTATGCTGGTGAGATCCTAAGAGCTCGCAGCAATAACACCAACAAGTTTGACAAAGGTAGCCAAACTAGATCTAGTATCAAGAAGACTTTACTGGCAGACTATAGGCCAATTGAGTGAAGCATAGCTCAAAGGATCAAAGGATTGCTGGTTAAGCAATGTATTGCATAGATCTAGCTTGGGTTGTATCCAAGCAAATTACAGGGTTTATATACAGTTGGGGAGTGTGCACAGACCAGGCGAGAGATAAAGGCTATTGGTAGGAAAGAGAAAGAAGGTCATAATAGGAACACAACCATAGGCCTTTAGCTTGAGAGACTGGTTGAACAATTGGCAAGAAAGGAAATAGATAAAGACCTAAGTGAGGTTAGGTCATGTGATGGTACAATGGGTCAGGTGATCAAGAAAAAGATAGGGGGTGTTCAAGATATCATAACAGGTAGTATCTACCACCATTTTTTGAGAGTTAACTACACTTTTTGATAGTGAGGACTACCATTTTTATTGATAATGTGGACTACACTTTTTTGATAGTTAGCTACACTATTTTTTATAGCTCACTACACTTCAACCTTGGAGCAATTTGAGTAATTTTATTTTTCAAACTGTCAGAGTCCAGTTCAATCCCAGAGTGTCCAGAGGAAACCTGAAGGATCAGGGTGTCAGGGGAATAGGGAAAGGGAATCCATTGGTGTCAGGTAGGCAAGAGACTCTGGCTTCAACATATGTGTTGCACCCCTGTATGGGTCCTGTCTCTTAATTTCAGGTGGGGGTCAGAATAGGGTCCTGAGTTCAACTCAAGGATCAGAGGAGGTGATTCAGAGGGTCAGAGGGTTTCTTGGATTGAGATCTAGTTGATATTCAAACTGAGGAAACATAGGGAAAGTTACAAGGGTTTATATACTGGGAGTCCAAAAGGATATACATATATGGGTTAGCATCCAGAATTAGGGAATCCCAATGTGCAGCAGAAGAAAGCTATGTCAGGATTACTAATGTAAGGCATGCAGATGGTGAATGGGAACATGGAATTAGTAAGGAGGAACAATGATGACAAAGAGAAGAAACATAACAGAAATGGACATAAGATGGATATGATTACTAATAGATAAAATCTGAGAATTTGGGAAATGGGAAATACAAGAAGGATATGTCTAAGTATAACCAGATGTTGTTGGGATATGTCGGAAAGCATTGGAAAGTGTTGGAATTAGGTCGGATGAGATGGGAAAGTCACAGGATGTGACACAAACACACCATGTTTAAAATTAATTTTGCTCATAACTCATCCATGGTTGGATTGTTTAGGTCATTGCATCATTTTACTCCTTCAGTTGAGGCCTACAACTTTCATAGAGACTCTGAGGTGTGGGAAAAGAACACTCTGCCAAGGTGTTGATCAAACAATAGCACAAGTGCAAAAGCAATTGCATGGGAAATACAATGTGGCACAAAGTATAGTATTTTAGAAAACTGGGAAGTTCAAAAAGTCCAATTGACATCATCAAACTAGTGCAAAGTCTGGAAGAATATTGGAAGAACACTGGAAAGGAAATGGAAGCAGTGGAAGAACTGTAGCCCAAATGGTGGTTTGCTGATGTGTGTCATTACAGCCTTTCCTTCAGCATGCCCATAGTGTCAAGACCTGGGCATCAATCCTGAGATTTCCAGAGGGGGTCTGATGTATCAGGATATTGGGAAATGGTTGCAGGATTCTGGATAATCTCTGAAGAGGATGGGTCAGAGGGAAGTCAACAAACTTCAGTAAAGGGCAGGGATTGATAAACCCCCCTGTATTTCCTCAGTTCAAATGTCAACTAAATCCATCTCAATTACTCTTGTGAATCCTCTGAAGTCTCTGACTCCCCTCTGATGAACCTCCCTCTCTGTTTCTTAAGTGATCTTAAAACTAATACTCTCACCCTGTCTGAAATTTAGGGACAGGACTTGCACAGCAGTACAGCATATAAGCTGAAGCTGAAGCCTCTTATTCCTTTGACCCCCCTTGGAGATTCCCTGGAATATAACCCCTATCCCAACATCCTAAGCCTTCAGACCCCTCCAGAAATTTCAGGATTGAACCAAGATTTAACAAATATAAAGCATGGATTACCAAAATATTGAAAATTCCAGCACTTTTTTGGCCATGAAAATGTGAAAACAAAATGTGAGATGGATAACTAGTGATCGGAGAGTGGAATGGACCGATGCGTACCCATTGTTCATAAATTCCTCTCCAGGGCAGTACTATCAGATGTCCAGGTAGTAAACGGTAATTATACAGCACACGGGTGAATTAACCACCTCCCATCTATGCAACGCAGCATTCCTCTCATATCTAGTCGAGACTAGGAACGTAAGGTTCCACGAGCATCTTGCTGAACTCCTTGAGCTTCTGCGGGCCACGTACTTCCTCGGTGAGGAGGGGAAGTTGGACGATGTGAAAGAATTCGTCGTAGAGTTCGTGTGCTTCTGCGAGGTATTTTTGCTGCATCTTTTGGCGGACTTTGCAGTGCTCGCAGTTGGATGCTGTGTCGCAGTGGATTGGGAGTCAGCGATGTGAAAGAAAATGGAAGGGAGAAACATACAGTTCTTGGGGAAGAGCAATTGGTTCACAACGATGTTGTGCGTGTCGATTTCGTACGCCGTCAGCTCTTGTACAAGGCGCTCCGTCTCATACAGAGACAAGAACTCAGATATACAAACACAAACGAACGTAGTCTTTTCCTATACCAGAGTAACGCCAGACATATTGAACTACCGCCGAAGACAGCCGAGTACACACATACCGGATCCTTAAACTGCGTGTTAACCTCATTGATAACAGCACGCATAGACTCAAGTTTGGCGAACATGTCCTCTTGCGAGTCCTGTTGCCCGCCCATCATGGAGGACATCTGCCGGATCATAGGTCCGAATTGACCACTGAGAGTGCTGAGCTTCCCGAGTGCTTTCTCAAGGACGGTAGGGAAAGATAGGAAGCGGAGCGTATGGCCCGTCGGTGCAGTATCGAAGACGATGACGGAGTATTCCATTGATTTGACGTGCCTAACAAGGTCGTGAGGTGCGAATCAGGAGAAGAGAGGCGAAGGCAGACGAACTTCATAATCTCTGCAAAACTCATGGCTTCATCTACACCAGGAATTGCAAAGGCCAGATCTTGCATCATCGAACCCATCATTCCATTTTGGTCAGCTGGTGATCAGCAGGAAGTCAGAACGACGAGCGGTGGTCAAATAGACTGATATACACTGCTCGACCATCTCCTGGATCGCGCTTGTGGGGTCTATTTCCATGGCAGAGAGGTTGTCAAAGCCGTTCACTTTCGTGGCATCTTTGGAGAACTTTTGACCAAAAGCGTCGGACAAGTTGTGCGCTGGATCTGTGGACTATGCGACAATGATTGTGTTTGACCAGGGAGCTCGGAGCGTTGTCGTTGATCGACACTCACGATGAGCAGGACAGATTCTCGGCATTGAGCGAGCTGGATGGCCAGTGAACACGAGGTGGTCGTCTTGCCTGTGGACCAATTATTGGTTATCCTCCCACCGGACAGATCATGCAAGGCACTCACCGACACCTCCCTTACCACCTATATGAAGTAGGACATGAGTTGTAATGAACTGAGATCGGGACAGCAGGACAACATGCCACAGAATATCCACTTCAACGATTTCTGGTCCAAAACATTCTGGAGTGTGGGTGGTGGTATCTCGGCCATTGGAAGTGCTCGTAGGCGGTGATGCTACAGAAGTGGTAGAAATGGAAGGGAATAATGTTGACGATGGACGCGTGTTCGAAAGCACCTCCCTGCCTGGGATATACAAGCGATGCGCGATCAATTGAAACGGGGTTGCAGTATGCACTGGCAAAAAGCGGACACTCCCGAGTTCTCCCCTGTTCTCCTTCACACTCTGACATTCCACAGGGAGCTGGAACGTACAAAGGCACGTATTGGACAGCATATCGAGCAAATTAACATCGGACTCCTTGACATACACCAATGAGCGGAGGTAAATTAGCATTCCAAGGTATGATCTAACAGATATGCAAGGCAGAACACATCGAAACCATCATGTACTGGTTGACAGCCCTCCAGCTTGCCAACGAGCAGCGCAGTGCATATGGACTTCGATACAATGATTTTCCGCGTTATAGGAAGCACTGCGCCAACAGGACCCACCGTCTACGGTCTACTCTGAGAATGACCCATGGCAAGGGCAGAGATTTCAAGAAACTACCGCCTTTGACTGCAGAGAACATCAAGGAGGGGCAGTGCGTTTTTCTACTTCTGTCCACAACGAAATCTTCATGAAGATCCCTGACTTCGCAGTCTCCAACTCCTGCTGTTCGAAGCTGAACGGGCATGGGCGTACTCCCAAGACCTCGTCGCCCAGTCCCTCCTTCCAGCCAACGAGCCCCAATCTGGTACCCTCCGTCACAGCGCAACAGGTCGTTTCAGGCGTGCCGTACACTGGTCCACACAACTCCTCTCGCACTGTCAATCCCTCTACGCCTCGTCCCGTCTCATGCCTTCTTCCCTCATCCAAGCAACGGTGTACACCCTCATCTTGAATGGCCGTTTCCTGCGATACCGTGACGATTTTGAAGATGCGTTGATCCAGCTTAGCGTTGCGAGGAGTTTATTGGACGAACTTGCGGAGAGGGCTGGGACGAGTCGGGATCAGGCTCTCGCGACGCTCTTTTCAGACGAGATCGGGCCCGAGATTAGGTACTGTGCACATGAGCTTGGGAGGGAGAAAGCGTATGATATCGATGCGATTGCGAAGGAGCTTTCGGGAAAGCATCGTGGTGAGATCGTCGAAGGCTATGAGCGATTGATTAAGGCGTTTAGAGAGGAGGGAATGGGCGCCGGGAAGGGTGAAGGGAAGAAGAAGCTGGAGACGTTGGTGTGGGAGGGACAGCCTGTGCCAGTGAGGAACCCAGAATTGGTGGACGTGCTGTTGAAAGTTCAGGAAGCTGAGGCAAAGATTGCTGTTCCTCGGGATGCCGGAGAGAGTGATGTGGCGGATGACAAGGGGAAGAAAAAGGGTAAACCTGAAACAGGTCTCGGCTCCAAGAAAGGCGTCGCTGCTTACGATGCTGTCCTCCTCGCACTCAGCGATGCAGAAGATGTTGCAAGAAAATTTGTGGAAGCCCAGCAGGTTCGTTGCTCTATCCGTAGCGTGCCCCTTTCCAATATCGAATTTTCCAGAGCACCGGCAGCACCTCAGCCTCCGCAGCTGGTACGCGTGACATTCAATTCGTGCATGCGTATATTGTCTTTCAGCTGCTGTCGCGTCGTATTCAGCGAGATCTCCTCCTGGTCAGCACCTTGCTAAGCTCGCACCCCCCTCGTGCCCAGGGCTCTGCGAAGATGAAGAAAGAACAGGTCGACGCGAGACTTTATCCTGCCGTCGTCAAGCTACTAGAAACTGTTGTCCAGAGTCTTACACAGATAAGAAGCCTGAGCATCGTGGACGAGAGTTTGGACCTTGCGTCAGCGGTTGAAGCAAGGTTGACATATACAAAAGCTCGACGGTATGTGTCCCAGCAAAATTTGTGGAACATCAATCCAATGCTCGAATAGGTGCTTCTTCCTTGCGCAGTGCTATGTCTCAGTCAAAAAGTACGCCGAAGCGTCGACACTCATCCAACATGCCACACTGCACCTCCGCGAAACGCGCTCCGTTATTTCAACCCTCGTCGACACTTCAACACATGCAGACACGTCCTATCCGCTTCCACGCGCCTCCTTGGATATCTTGGAATCGACCATTTCTGCAGCCTCGCTCAGTACCAAAAACGAATGGTTCGCCTATAATGGCGGTACACTTGACGGGGACGCCAGCGCTTACAAAAAGCCCTTGTTCTTCGATATTGCGCTGAATTACGTGCAGCTCGACATGAATAGACTATTGGAACGTGCTGGGAAAGCGCCGCCAACGAGACAAAATGAAGATAGGGAGGCGCCCGTCCTACAGCCTGCGAAGACAAGGTTGGAGGAGGTAGTGAGGCCAGAGACACCTGAACCAGCGGTTCAAGCTAAGGGGGGGCTTGGTAGTTTGCTGGGCGGTTGGTGGGGGAGAAAATGAGTGCTGAACTGAACTGGGCGGTAAGTTTGCGAGCTGCTTCTGCGAGCATGTATTGAACTGTCTATGTAGGTGCACACAAATGAACAAAACGTAGATTCGCTTTGACTTGCACCGTGATAGTGTCACGATTGAAATGTTAACCAATGTCACGCGTGACGTGTCGTTTGTGAGTGTTCACGTGACGGTGCCAACCCATTTATTTCCACGCCACATTTGAGGAATGATCTTGTTTACGAATGTTTTGTTGAGGACGTCGCTCTGTGACTGATTTCGACGCGAGAACCGCGAAAAGGATTGAAGCAAGGTGTAACGGCTGGCCAAGTAACTTAGGCCAATAAACAGGCTCATGGCTGCCCAAGTACCCGTGCAGTTCAACCAACACCTTCAACATCAACATCAACAACATCAAGGCTCCGTTCAACTCCAACAACCTCACCAGCTCAACCCGCAGCAACAGCGCCATAATGCTGCAAAAGACAGACTTCAGACAATGCTCGTGGTATGTAACTTCGACACAGCTTTCCGTCTTCACTCCACGACGTTATTTCGTTCTTGCAGCGGGTGCGGGACTTGAAACAAGCTGGACATACTCCCGAGTCTTCCCCAGAATTACACAGTTTGCTCGCTTATCTTGCTGCCTTGCAAAACCAGCAGCAGCAAGCACAGCAACAGCAGCAGCAGCAACAGCAACAGCAGCTAAGTTCGTACTATCCTGTTCTTGTTATCCGTCTACTTATCACTTTCAGATGGAGCCCATCCCCAAGCCCATCCTGCTGTTTCCAATGGCCATGCGGCTCACCCACCCACCGAACCTGCACTCAACGGCACCCAGCCTCACCCATCTGTCCTCCCCACCACTCCAACTCCTAATGTTCCTACACCCGTTCAGTCTGTCACATCGGGCCCAGTACCCGCCGTCCCTCCCCCTTCTATCACCCCCATCTCCTTTACCTCCGACCAGATAAATGCCCTTCGTGCTCAGATCATGGCCTTCAAACTCATCTCCCGTGGTGCACCCGTCCCCGAACACATCCAACAAGCCATCAAACCACACAATACCGTCGTCTCCGACCTTGAAAAGATGCTCGTCCCAGGTGACGTTGGCACGAGGATCGTTGACGCCGCCGTCAAGATGCAAAAAGGTGTCGTTCCTCCCACTTTCCCCGTACCTGCCGCAGTGGGTGCGCCACCAGTACCATCCACTGAAGTTCAAGCGAAGGAGGAAGATGCCCAAGGGGCCTCACATCCCCACATTTCCCCCGCTGACTTGCCCAAGGGTCCGTTTCTTGAAGATGACAGACATTCGGGTGTTTATCCTTATAATGCTTTCCGCCTTCCTTTCACACACCTTACTCGCCCGGCGGACGTAGACCCTTCGTTATTCGCTACTCGGCTCCAGAGACTCCTCATCCCGTCGTTGATGCCCCCAGGCCTCGACGTGCACCAGATTATCAATGAGAGAGATAGGTTCATTGAGGCTCGTATCGCACAACGTATCCGTGAACTCGAAAGCATGGATGCGACCATGGGAGACGGTGGGTTCGAAAGCGTTGTAGACGACGTCATCGGATCGAACGCCGAGAGGGACCAGTCAGCAGCCAGCGAGACGACCAATGGCGTCAATGACTCTCTTGTCCCCATTCCCAACCATCCTGCGCCCAACGCACATGGCAAACTCCGTGCCATGATCGAGCTCAAGTCTCTTCGCGTTCTTGAAAAACAACGGTCCATGCGAGCACTCGTTGCAGAGCGCCTTATACAAGGCACCCTCCTCCCCCTCAACCGTGCCGACTTCCGGCGCGTACGGAAGCCCACTCTTCGCGATGCACGGATGACAGAACAAGCCGAGCGCCGGCAACGTGTGGACCGCGAAAGGCGAGCGAAGCACAAGCACGTCGAGCAACTCAGTGTCATCTGTGCGCATGGGAAGGAGGTGATTATGGCGGGTCGACAGGCTCAAGATCGCGTTGCGCGCATGGGGAAAGCTGTCGTCAATTTCCATGCGTACACTGAGAAGGAAGAACAGAAACGTATTGAGCGGATTTCGAAGGAACGTTTGAAAGCGCTCAAGGCGGACGATGAAGAGGCGTATTTGAAACTCATCGATACTGCCAAGGACACACGCATCACGCATCTTATTCGACAAACCGACTCGTATCTCGACTCCCTGGCGCAGGCGGTCATGGCGCAACAGAACGAAAATGGCGGGCTGGACGGTGGGCTGGAGTTCGAATCAGAAGACGGTCCCGCGAATGAGGCTACGTTTGGCGCACAGGTATCAGCAGACGCTGTAGATGATAAGTCTAAGGTGGACTACTACGCCGTAGCTCACCGGACATCAGAAAGAATCACCAGGCAGCCCTCGCTACTTGTTGGGGGCACGCTCAAAGACTATCAACTCAAGGGGTTACAGTGGATGGTCAGCTTGTATAATAACAAGCTTAATGGGATTTTGGCGGACGAGATGGTAGGATTCTTTCTGCATCTTCATTGTCTCTGCGTGCTCACACATTGTACAGGGTCTTGGAAAGACTATCCAGACGATCTCGCTTGTCACATTCCTTATTGAAGTTAAGAAGCAACGCGGACCATACCTGGTCATCGTTCCTCTCAGTACCATGACGAACTGGTCCGGCGAGTTCGCAAAGTGGGCTCCAGCTGTGAACATGATCGCCTACAAGGGCAATCCTACCCAGCGTCGGAATCTACAAACGGAGCTGCGGTCGTGTCAGTTCCAAGTCTTGCTGACGACCTATGAATATATCATCAAGGACCGACCAGTTCTCAGCAAGATCAAATGGGTACATATGATTATCGGTGTGTATTCCTGTTCGGTGTTGGACTGTGCTGATTGGATTTGTTGCATATAGATGAGGGTCACCGTATGAAGAACACGCAGAGTAAGCTGGCGCAAACACTTACTCAATACTACCATTCCCGTTTCCGCCTCATCCTTACTGGTACACCTCTTCAAAATAACCTTCCCGAACTCTGGGCCCTCCTCAACTTTGTCCTCCCCAAGATCTTCAACTCCGTTAAATCATTCGATGAATGGTTCAACACGCCGTTCGCAAATTCTGGAACCGGAGACAAGATCGAGTTGAACGAAGAAGAAGCGTTACTCATCATCCGTCGGTTGCACAAGGTGCTCCGACCGTTCCTCTTGAGGAGGTTGAAAAAAGACGTCGAGAGCGAATTGCCGGATAAGGTAGAGAAGGTGATTAAAGTGAGGATGAGCGCGTTGCAGTCGCAGCTGTATCGTCAGATGAAGAAGTTCAAGATGATCGCGGCTGGGAAGGACTCGAAAGGGTGTGCCAACTTGTTTGCTGAAGGATAACCGTGCTGACATTGGTGACTATGCAGGAAATCGGGAGGCGTGAAAGGGTTGAGTAACGAGCTTATGCAGCTTCGAAAGATCTGCCAGCACCCCTTCTTGTTCGACAGTGTAGAGGATAAGGTCAACCCTGGCGGTCTCATCGATGACAAGCTCATCCGTTCCTCGGGCAAACTCGAGCTTCTGTCTCGCATCCTCCCCAAGTTCTTCGCTACTGGCCACAGAGTAAGCTCTACGTCCGACTGAGTTGTCGAGTGCCCGCTAATCACACCTGTTATTCACAGGTCCTTATCTTCTTCCAAATGACCAAAGTGATGGACATCATGGAAGACTTCCTGAAGATGATGGGATGGAAGTACCTCCGACTTGACGGTGGTACCAAAACCGAGGAGCGTGCGGGACATGTACATATGTTCAATGCCAAGGACTCTGAGTACAAAGTGTTCATTCTGTCAACGCGTGCTGGTGGATTGGGGCTGAATTTGCAGACTGCCGATACAGTCATTATGTGCGCTCTTTCCACTTCCTGGCTTGAGGCATCTTGGCGCTGACGAGTATTTTTCCGGGCATGTAGCTTTGACTCTGATTGGTATGATACAATATATGATCGACCAGCAGCATGTGTGCGCTAATGCTTTCGTCGATCTAGGAACCCTCATGCCGACTTGCAAGCTCAAGATCGTGCTCATCGTATCGGTCAAACGAAGGCCGTCCGCATCCTACGTTTCATCACGGAGAAGAGTGTCGAGGAGGCGATGTATGCCCGTGCACGATACAAACTCGACATTGACGACAAAGTCATTCAAGCTGGTCGCTTCGATAATAAATCGACGGTAGAAGAACAAGAGGAGTTCTTGGTTAGTACTCGTTCGCTACGTTTTGTCGCATGCTAACGACCTTGCCCCCTCCAGCGATCTATCCTAGAGGCTGACCAGGAAGAAGAAAACGAGGAGGCTGGTGACATGAACGATGAGGAGTTGAATGAAATGGTGGCTCGTAACGATGAAGAGGTGGATGTGTTCCGTGCCATGGACGTCGCCCGAGAGCGTGAAGCTCTCGAACACTGGCGCATCACTGGACATCGCGGCAAACCCCCTGCGCAACTTATGCAACTAGAAGAACTTCCCGAATGTTACCAAACAGACGAACCCTTCGAAGCCAAGGAAATGGAAGATGTTGTGGAAGGTCGAGGTCAACGGAGAAGAAACGTTGTGAACTATAACGATGGGTTGAGCGATGAGCAGTGGGCGATGGCTGTTGAGGATGGAGAGGATTTGCAGGAATTGGCTGATAAGGCACGAGGGAAGAAGGAGCGGAGGGTTGCGAACAAGTTGTTGAAGGACAGCGATACACCTGGCAGGAGTACGCCCGCGAGTGAGACGGACGGGCGGGGGAGAAAGGGGAGGAAGGGTAAAGCGAAGATGGCCACGAATGATTACGATCCCCCAGCCGCTGCTGGCAAGCGGAAGCGTGGGATGAAATCCATGTCTGTGACTCCTTCGGTCAATGAGGATGACGATGAAGACAGGGACTCGGTATGCAATCACTTTCCATACGATGACGTTTTCTGGAACTTACGTTATTCTTGGTCAGAAACGGCGCAAAACGAAGGCCCCTGACCTCCCTCCTGGCATCAAGGAGAAGCTGAAGAAGGCCTTCAATGAAGTCCACAAAGCTGTCCTCGGTTGTGAAGACATGGATGGACGGAAGCGTTGTGAACTTTTCCGTGAGCTTCCGGACAGGAGAGTATGCCTGATCCCCTTCAATATCGACTTTCAGGTACTCACCATCTGAATAGGACTATCCTGATTACTACCAACTCATCACGCAACCTATCGCTCTCTCCATGATCCGCAAACGCGTCAATACTGGCTACTACAAGAGTATCACGCAATACAAAGAAGACTGGAAACTCATGTTCAACAACGCTCGGACGTATAACCAAGAGGGGTCATGGGTATACATCGATGCTGAAGAGATGGAAAAAGTCTTCCACGCCACGCTGGCCAAAGCGACAGCTGGTTCGAATCTTCCCGGTGCTCAGAGCCACATCGCCGCATCTGCATCTGGATCGTACCATTCTGCACTGACGCCAATGGATGAGGATGAGCGGCCTCAGCGTGGTAGAGCTCGGAGTGCGGGACGCAAGCAGATTCTCAGTGACGATGATGAGTATTTGACCCCTAGTGACGAAGAGTAGTGAAATTAGTGTCTACTTGTTTTGTCTGTACTCTGTATTTTTTGCAGTTATTATTCGCCCTTCGAACAGTAATGGAATCACTGTTATCTCTGAGATCTGGCCATTGACTTTAAGGTCGAAATAGCAAGCAGTATACTGGCTAGCCCACATCGATGCGAGGAAGTAACCTTGACATTGCTTTATAAAGCTCTATATAGCTCAGATTTTCCCTTGCGCGGTGACGTTGCAATGCCATACAATGCCATGTAAAGCCATGTCACGCTTTCCGCTGGCCTTCGATGCAATCCTATTGAATACAGGGCAGATCGGATAGTATTCACTGGGAAATTGACGCTTCACCAGTACTCCTGCAAGATCTTCTTCAGACTCCTGCAACCTTAACGGCGCCTGCGATAACCAGTGGTGTCGTTATTACTCCGTTGATGAGGTTCACCGCTAATATGAGGACATCGATCTTGTGCTCTTGGAGAACCTCGGCGACATCTGAAATGGAGGTGATGCCCGCTCTGACGTTCGGAGGGGACGGGGGAACCTAGCCACCTTCGCAATGGGAATCCCTATGATGATTGAGCCTGTCCCTATGAGAGCGGACGACCGAATGGGAAGTCGGCCAAGGTTAGACCGGTATCGGAACTCGAGGTAAGTTCTCCGGTCAGTGACTCGTCGTGGTCGGACCTATCTTTATACAAGACACTGTCTCATATGCTAGTCAAACAATGGACCCAAAGAACAGACTGAGTCGACAACATTCACCGAAACCAGCGGTGCCAGCTAAACATGCAAAGGGGGGTGAACAACTCATCACCCTTGGAGGGTGCACTGCTCTGCTCTGAAAATTCCACTGTCATCAGCCACTGTTTTCGAGCGATGATATGAAACTGATGGATCGACACGCACCTATTATCAGGCATTCACCAAGTTCGAGCCTTTCGATCGTGACTTGGCGCAGGTAGGGGATGCCCAGCTGCTTTGTGCTCGTATGGAGCATGGCAACAGGAAAGCCAAAGTACTATCAATGTCTTCGAGATGCTCTTGCACGTCAGTCATGGGAGGCCCGGGGGGGGGATTCTGGTGTGACGTCATGTACGTACTAGCATCAATTAGTGTAGGCAGAGAATGACAGTCGTTCCCTGTGTAGTACGCGTGGCAGTCGGGTGGTATGCCATTTCGATGATTGGTTAGTACGTATACGTTTCTGAGCAACTCGGATCCTGCTAGTCGTGGCCTCGGAAAATCTCAGAGTGACCCGGGAGTTGGAGGACAGAAGAGACTCACAAATCCGTTAGAAGAGGTCCGTCTTGCTGGATAATGCGAGGAGGTAACCTTGACATTGCATTTGAAGCTTTATAACTCAGATGTTCCCTTGCGCAGAGCGGTTGTAATGCCTTGCAATGTCATGTAAAGCTATGTTCACGCTTCCACTGGCCCTTGATTTGAAGACATAGAACGATGTTGCTGTTTCGCTCCGCGGATATGACCACTGAAGAAAGAGACTGAAGATGTACCTCGCTTCGAACCTTCAACCTTCAGCTTAAACTCTTGATCACCAGGCTAGTTCTAGACGAGCTTTATCACAGCATGTCGAGTTAGATGGTATTAGGGCTTACATGCGTACTATTTCTTGCGAGGACTGTGGTCAGTTGTTCAACCCATAAAAATAGTATATATGCAAGTAGTCATAGATCTAATGATATCACTGGACAAGGTTAGTAACGACGACACTTCCGAGCTCAATCATGCCAATTGACGACCACCCAGGCAGTTCACATCTTCATCGTCTTCCCCATCTATCGGTCCCCGTCCGGTCAGGTCAGCAGCGTCGACTGCATTCTGCTTGTCGCCGAGGTACCAGTTCGGCATGCCAAGTGCAAGGAGCACAGGAACGACACTGAAAATGACGGCACATAATACCATGATTTTCATCGTGTCATCATACGCTGGAGCTCATTCGTATCATTTCTTCGCGCCTTGAGATGATATCCCACATACCTTGAATGACACCTTCTCGAACTGGGTCTCCGCGCGGGGAGGAGGTAACAGACGTTATACTACCGTACAACTCCGCTCGTTCCTCGTCAGTCAGCCAGGGTAGATACTTCTCCAGATTTCCAGGCATCGTGTTCGACCATATTGCACCGGCTGTTAAGAATTTAAAGTTGAATCCATCCTTGTCCAGCGAATCAAATTGGTGCCATGCTACTCACCGCATGCATTACCAACGGCCCCCCCTATCTCTGTCAGAAGTAAAACGATAGCAATGATGATAGCAACGTCAGCGTGTGGAACTGCTGCTTGAGCACCCACCTGGGCGGAGACAGCGGCGAGTCCACCGCCCAAGCCTTGGAGGATCTGTGTCCAAACGAGCTCTGCATCCGAGGCATTGGCGCCTCGGGAATGCATCATCATTGCGACTCCACTGAATATCCATGTCCAGAGGATTGTTGCGGCAAGAAAGGAAAAAGGACTGACACGAGGCGTACGACAAGGCCAAAGACCAGGACATACTAGACGAGTGCGCATCATCACCACCGTGCAGAGACGGGAAAGGGGCGAACATACCTTGTAGCGGTGCATGAGATGCATGCTGACTCCAGCTAGGATGCCAAAGAATGTAAGAGCTACAGTCTGTGTTTGCATGAAATATGTCGCGTCGATGAGTGACCTGTGGTAAGCGAGTTGAGTTGACATGTTGTACGCATAGACCGAACCACGTACCATGGTTTTACAACCAGCACAAAAGAATACAAATATGTATATGTGAGATAGAAAGACATCTAGCACAGGTCATTAGCAGCAGAAGGACCTCAGTTATTGGGAAGTGGCCCACAAAGTCAAAGAATCCGATGAGTGCTGCGCATACCACGCTTCTATTCTTTAAAAACCGCGGGGAAATGACTGGTCGCTTCGCGACACGCAAGTCCCAGTAGGCGAACACAAAGAGGAGGACGACACCAAGGACAAGCATCGAGATTATTGAACCTAGACTGAATTTATACCACAATCAGAGAAGCGAACCTTGAAAGAAGCTTACCGTTCCTCCACTGCCCTCCCACACTCTGACTTATTGTGAGCGGAAGGAGGATGAGCGAAATCGCTGCCCCAAGGAGTACCAAACCGACAAGATCGAGCTGCTCAGCAGTTTGCAAGAAGCGCCACAATAGAGTGTCCTTGGAGGATGTCATTCCACCCACTACGCCATCGGACGTCAGGCGACCGTGGATCAGGTCTGAGTGCGGCTCAACAACTTCTATGAGTGCAAGTTTCTTCGCCTTGTTCTCAGCCCACAGAAGCGTGATGATGAGTGGAGCGAGCGCGGCAGGAACCAGAATTGCGAACATGCCATCTGCAAAGAGACTCAACGATCTCGTGAGACTGGACGATAAGCGAACTTACATCCCCATCTCCAACCTGCGTGCTCGATAACGGAGGCTGCGATGTTAGAGCCAATAAAAGCATTAACTAGGAAAGGCGCGGAGACGAGGGATACTACGAGGCCTCGCCATGTCAGCGTTGTGATATCAGCAATGATAATCTGAGTGAGAAGTTGCAATCCGCTGAGTTACCGATTAACCATGTTATTCTGGGTCGCGGGGGTAGGACAAACACGCACGTATAACCGCTGCAAAACAAGAGGATTATTGACGGACCAAGATCGTAGGAAGAAAACCTACATAGCATAGAGGATGATCCCTCCAGCAACCCTACTCACGCTAGGCGCGGACGCTATCACAGTATATCCTGCAGAATCGGGTGGGTCACATCGTGGAGAGTAACAGAAAGCATCGTACCAACTACATAGAAAAACACTGTGGGCCACCATTAAAAGGGTCCGACGATTTGATATGCGAAGACTCACGGACTCCCACATACGCCGTGCCTCGGGATGAAACATCAGCCACTTTTGCTATCACTGGCTTGCCTACGGCGACTGTACTCGTGGAGAATCACTCGTGAGTCCAAAAATCTGCGTGCACAAAGTTAGAACTTACTAATGAGTGACTGTGCAACCGTGATGGAGCTAATGAGGCTGTGCTCTCCAAAACTCGAAGTCGCGAATGTGAGATAAACGGAGGTGGTCGACGCATCTAGGGAGTAGATGTATGACGCGAGACCAAGACTAGGTGACATCAAGACATCAATTTATATTCGCGTCTTATCTTGGAGGGGTCCCATGGGGACGAGAAAGCGGGGGGCGTACCCTATGAAGAGACACCAGCGCGAATAACGACCGTAAACTCGTAGAGCGGCCTCGACTTTCTTTACTCCGAGGTGCGCGTCTTGCTCTGCAGCCACGGCGGTGATAGCGGCCTCGTCAATGTCAGACGTGGCTTCTGCCTGGTCACCATGCTGCGATGGGCAGTCATTGCCGTCGTCTACTTCGTGGGGGATCATATCAGTGGGTTACTACATTCCATTGGCTTGATTGTTTGAGCTTTATACCTGGAGGATTTGTTGGGATGGGCCTGTATCCTGCAGGCATGGGACGGAAGAACTTTGGATAATATAGAGTGGGAGGGATTGCCAAAAGGCAGATGACTAAGCCAAATGAAGTGGCCAAGTTTTTATCTGATAACACACGTTTAGATGCATACGTTATCTGGTAATATTCACGACCTCATTGAATCATCTCCGTTAATAACTCATCACGATAACGAACCCAACATATATGAACCCCCTCAGGCCTCAGCGCTCAGCGCTAGCTATCTTCCCTAGAACACTGCGCACGAGTGGAAACGGAATATCGTTTACCAGTGTACACATAGATCTTCAATGTAAAGTCATCATGGGACCATCGCATCTGTAATATATTAGTCAAAAAAATCAGGCCTCAGGGCCCGTGTAGCGGCCAAGTAACGGCGTATCCCAGCAAAGGGGCAACCTTGTAGAATCGCCGAGTAGTTCACCAAATATGGTGTGACAAAGAAATCTAGATCACGGGCGCATGACGAAAACTATGAAGCCGCTTCTTCTTCGTCACTCCATATCAGGTCGTCTTCTCCGTCTGATGGTAGTCCGCAGTTTCCGTCCCCGGATGTGGCGATGATATGCCGTCTGGCAAGATGCGATCAGGTGAGGAAACTAAGAATATAACTCGGGACCTACTTTGCGAGGAGTTCTTCAACGCCAGCCCTTCCGGCTTCCCAGTCCACCCGAACCCAGTTGTGGACGAGCTCGCCATCACGATACACCAGCATCGTAGGCAGCATGTCCATATCCACGTTCTCCTCTTCATACTCTTCTTCGTCGTCGTAGTAAGGTGTTTTCTCATCTGTGCTATCGTTGTAGGGGCCCTGTTCTTCCTCTATATACTTGCCTGGCATGCCTTGTTGCCGTGGGGAGTAACGTTTTGACGATGATCCTGTTGAAGCGAACCCAAGGGCAGCAGCGCGAGCTCGAAGAAACTTGGTTTGAGGGTATAGACGTGCAAGTCTTGAAAGCGTATCATCCAGCGCATAGCACCTATCCAATGACTTACCCAAACACAAATCAATCCCAACGTCAACGCCAACCACCCCATGAAAAGCACTCACCGGTTCATAAAGATGAATGACAACCCACACCCCACGTTCCTCACGCTCAACAGCAGCAACGAACCCCGCCCTCCCCACCTCTCTCAAATGCCCGAACCTTCCCTCTTTGGAGCGACCCAACACATCCCTCCGAGAATTCGTCCCAAGATCGCCCTCCAGCGCACGCTTCTCCCTCTCCTCCTCCAAAAACGTCTTTCCCCCTAGATTGCCCCGCTCCATGCGCTTCCTCAGAGCCTCGATCTCTTTTCCCCTCTTCGCAGCTTGTATCGCCTGTGCTTCGTGCTGGTCCCGAATCACACCCTTCACGCCCGTCCTTCCGGGACCCATCCCGATTGACTCGTGAACGGCGTCAGCACCGGAGACGGGGTTATCATGCTTTTCATCACCCAAGTCAAACGACTCGGTGGATACGAACGAGAGAGAGGGCGAAGGGGAGCGCTCGGGTGAGGATGAACGTGAATCTGTTCCAAAGAGCTTGCCCGACAGGACGAGGTGCTCGATATCGGCGTCCTGCTTGTTTTGTTTTGTAATTAGTACCTGTGTTTCGTGAGATGTACTTCTGGGTAGACATACCATACTGCACTGTTGTGTTTGAACACGATGAGATTGTGGGGCAAGCTGCAGGCCACATCAGATCGGTCAGAGGGTCTGCACCGCTTATTTATTTAATGATGAAGGCAACTAACTAGCTTACCATATTATATTTATTATGTAAAATGAAAAAAAAAATTATGTCAGCGATTGGATGATTCGATTGATCCAAAAAGAAATCCAAGTGATATGTACATCCACTACTAAAGCTTGGGGATATAGGACATGCAGGAGGGATCGAGCCATCGAGCCAGAACCAACAACCGGGTCAAAGGGAAACGAAAGATGGCGCCAAGATGATGAAAATGGTAATGCGGAAGATCATATGTAGTGTCCGATGATCGCAAGGTATCCAGATCCATTCAATGCAATAATGTCCTCTGAACGAAAACACAACTGAGAACAGAAATATCGTAAAAGACGAGGAAAATCAAAAGTGATCGAAGTCGAATGAGAAGGATATCACAACGTATGACGCAAGAATCGGGACCAAGAATGATGGGATGAACAGGGGAGAGGATGTCTCTAAGTTGAGCTAGAACGATGATATGATTTGTTGGGTGGCTTGATTGGTTGGATATAATGGTGTTCGGCGACAGATGGAAAATGAAGTTGGGAATGCATATGGTGTGTTGGATACAGTGATGGACGATGACGAGAAATATACAGTGAGGCCGCAAAAGATGAGACGGGAATGCATAAATGACTCGGAGACTCAAATCCGCGTGGCCGGAGTTGGGCTCAAGTAGACGGAAGTGGAAGGTTGAACGAAAAAAAAAAGGAAAAGGCTCTCGGTGGCACGAAAAGCCATGACGGTGACGCATCATGTGTTCGCTAGTCCCGCACGTTTGAGGTCACGAGAAGTGATGTTAACACCACGGAAGTCTTCTAGCCAGACTTTGCGCTCTCCACAGCGCTCAAGAATCTTGGCCCAGAATTTCAATATCCTCACTTCTGGGCGGGGACCGATGCGCATGGAGTGCGATGCGCGGCTAAGATCACGGATGTATCGCAGGGAGGGGAATGCTTCGTTGAACAGGAGAGATGAAACCTGCTCGACGAGTGGGAAGAACGCTGCGTCATCTTCGATGTCAGAAGGGAATGAGACAGCATCGTCCAGTAAGCGCTTGTCGATGTCGCGAATACCAATGAATTGAAGATGAGAGTGCGCGGGGAGTAAGATATGTGGCGCAATCCAGTCGGGGCTTTGCCAATTCCATTCTGCATCCGCTGAACAGATGAACTCCTTCAAGTTCGGGCACCACTCTGCAAGTGGGATTTGCTGTACGGGACGAGGTCGAAGTGAAAGATTATGCTCGACGATGAGCGACGAGGAATGCCCAAGTTCCAGCTGATATATTTTTTTCCCATGGGCAGCAAAGAAGTAGGCAAAACCTTGACCAGCATAACCGAAATCGGAAGAAACAACGGATACGTTTCGCAATCTGGGCATTTTCCATTTGGCGATGACTGCGAAAGTGGTGTTGTCCAGGGTTAGCTTGAGTGACTGCAAAACGGGAAGTGAAACAACAAGTGCCCGTGCGAGAGTGTGCCCAGAGAGGACAGGAATGCTTGATGAAGAAAGTTCGAGATACTCGAGATTCGCTGCTGTCTGCTTAAGCATTGGCGACATGTGGTATGGGAAGGGGTCGTCGCTATAGTTTGTGAGGGACAACCTCCGTAACTTGCTATTGGGGCTAGCAAGTGCAGACACCATTTGCTCCGGCGAGCATCGCACGTCATTAAACTCCTGATAACGTGTGCACCGCACAGCGTGGTGGTCCGAGTAAATTACCAAATGTGGTGCATAGTCGAGAATGGTGCGTATGTCATCGGTCGCACAACGCTTCAACGCAGGTGTCTCCATGTGCAGCCGATGGATCCACTGGCCACTTGATGGCTTTCCGTCAATGAATTCGGTCAGTAGAGTCCAGGCCAGCGCTTTGGCCTGACTTGCTCGGCTTATCCACACAAACTCGTACAGATACTCTTGAACGTATCTATTCCAAGCTTTGCTGACGAGCGACAAGTCCCGTTTCACGCGCATGGCATCGTGGTATTCTGCTACCTCACAGGGCGTTTCCAGGAACGACAGCCCAAGGGATATGTCGAGGGGATCTGGAGACACGGCTGTTGCTTCGCGCAGAACCATCAACCATACTTCTGTAGGAAGGTAGGGAAGATCGTGTGCAGGCGAGTGGTGGTACTGTGTCTCTGGCAAGTCAAGAGTGTAACGGTGCCTGAAAAGAAGTCTCGTCAAGCAGTGTTTCGAAAGCGTTACCTCCGAATGGGGAGGGATGCATCAATGAACCTGGAAACACGTTCATACAAAATAACATATTTCCCCAGGTAGAATAACAGTGGCAAAGAAATTTAATTCCTACTGACCGTTTTGAATGGATTTTGGTAGAGACTGTCTTCAGGAATTGCTTGACCTGTGTCAAGACTTGTACCGGTTTGTCCTCGGAGGCTCGCATCGGGGGAGAAGAAAAGGGCAGAAGAAAGACTACGAAAAAGAGGAAAGAGGGTCGGACGATCGACGTCGAGGGCTCGCAGGAAAGAAAGGGAGGGTCACCAAGTCAGTGGGCACTGGGGAATGTTGATTGTTTACGGGAGAGCGGTCAGTGACTTGGACCACTAGTTTTCTCACGCGGTTGAGTGGTATGACCAAACGCTAAAACAGGTACTTAGAGTCTTAGACTACTGCCACCATGCTACGGACTAGTTTGGCTAAACCCACGCTTCCGTTGAGGCGTCTGGGTCACCGTCCACGGTTATTCTCACCGTGCCAGTGTCTGCCCACGGCGAGCTGGTGAACGCAACAGTGTCCTATTGATCTCGGATGACCGATATGAAGCCAAGTTTATTGCTGGCACGCGGATCTACCAGCACCTGCAGCCTTTGCATCGAGTCACATCTCCAACGAGGAGCTGTGCCTGCACATGATGGCAATGCAGCTGCCCACTGGTCGCCGCATCAGTCATGGATCTGAAGCAGTAGATGCGTGGCCATAGCGCGCCAGACAATAAATAAACTGGCTTTGGAAGGGCCATCATAGCGATGAATCGCCTTGTCAAACGGAACGCACTTACGGTGGCTGCCGATTATAAACTTGCCGTTGAAACCGAAGCTTGAAACGTCCAAGGTCCACTTATCCATTAGCTGAACCCGATCTACGCTCTCAACATCGTCGCTATTTTCCTGAGCGAGTTGGTTGGTCTATTGCTCTTCAAGTTGCACGAACTTGCGGTCGTGATCGCATCACAGGCCCATCATGGGATAGCCCGCGCCCGTGTTACGCCAGAAACCGATGGAAAACTCCACGATCATGATGTGAAGGAAAATGCCGCAATAATACCACCAATCACTATTTGGTCCGAGGCTCCCAATGTCGAGGTCGGATGCTGAATCAAAATGAGCTGTTTGCCAGCTGGCAGTGTCTCGTCGACTGTTTCCCGAGATAGTTGCACCAGAAGCTAGTCATGAATTTGAGTACAAGTTGGTGTGTATTGCTCAAGCTGGGATAAGCACGTGCATGGGTCTGCGGTATAATTGCACTGCTAGCAAACGAACTCAATAAACATATATATGTGTACGCATCAATTCAACGCTTTTCTTGCAAGCGCAGGGTCGGACGCTTGGTGAGTAATCACGGCGTACGTCCAAGGTTGTTGCGATGCACCTTGTGACTTGAAGTGTCCCATCAATGCGATATTGTCGCCAAAATGACCGAAAGAGTCCAAAGCGACATCCGTGCAGGTTTGACTTTGTTAATCGGGGGACACAAGGGTCGTCATGCTAGTACTAGACTCGGATTCTCGCTTGGAGGTGCAAACGGTCACTCGCGCGGAGCCTGTTCGTTTACTGACCGATTAGTAGGGCGGGTCTACGTAACAGACCGAGTCCTTTAAAGACGCACTACCCTCAAAACCCACCGTGCGAGGTTGCCCGTCACTGCCCTTGCTTGTCTGCACTGACAGCGCCAGACGCTGTATCTTCCACCACCGCATTACGTAACAATATAAGCCTAGTCTCAATTCGGTCAGTTGCAAAACCGCCTTTACTCCCATATAACATTCCGTCCTGATGAGCACATTATCTCGCTTTCTTTTCCCTTCTTAATTGCTGTTTCGTGTTTGTTTTTTTCGCACCGCTACACAGATAATCTTCGAAGTGATGCCCGACCTCGCCCTGCAGACCAAGGCCCTTGCCGCTCTCGTGGCGCTTGTACTCGCAGGTGCTGCCATAGGCGCCAAGTTCAAGGCAAAGAAACGCCTTCCTTTGCCTCCTGGCCCCCCTGGTCACTGGTTATTCGGAAATGCCTTTCCCAGGGAAAAGTATGTCCCTCCATTTATCTACTTGGCGTCTGGTAGTTGAGCTGGCATCGCGTCCATCAGCCAATCCCAACACTTCGCCCAGTGGATCAACCAGTACGGGCCCGTCATCTCGCTACGTATCGGCCCCAAGGTTATGATCATCATCGGTCGACACCAGGTAAGAATGAAGATACTTGCCGCGGGCCGTGAAAGTTATTCAATGCAACCATAGGAATCTGTAGATATCATGGAGAAAGAGGGTGGTTTGCTGGCGGATCGTCCCCGTGCTGTTGCAGCTGGTGAAATAATGTCCAGTGGTCTTCGGATGATCCTCGCACCTGCAGGCGAGCAGTTCCGCAGGCTTCGTAGGTCAGATTCGCCCGCGTTCCATCTCTCATGGTATCTCCGAGCTAATCCAAAACACGCACACAGGGCTGCACACACACACCTTCAAGCAAAGGCAGCAGAGTCTTATGGTCCTATCCAGATGCAAGCTGCCCGGGATGTCATATTCGATATTCTCCGTGACCCCAAGCGTCACCAAGCACATGCCAACAGATATGCCGCTTCTGTCATCCTCCGCGTCACCTATGGCAAGTCTACGGCTACGGAGACCGATGCCCCCGAGATCGTCATGATCCACAAGATGTTGGTGCGCTTCCAGATGTTGATGCGCCCTGGTGCACTACTCGTCGAGAGGTATCCGATTTTGAAATATGTTCCATTCTACGCGAGCTACCTCCACACCTGGCGTAAGGAAGAATCGAAACTCTTCCATGATCAGTTAGATCGTGTTGCAAAGGAGCTAGTAAGTATTGTTGGGACTCGGGCGTTCATGCTTATGGAACGATTTGCAGAAAACTGGCGCAGCTGGTCCTTCCTTTGCTCGGTATCTCCTCGAGAACCAAAACACACACAAGCTTTCGCATGAGGAGATGGCCTATCTCGCTGGTTCGCTCTTCGGTGCTGGTTCAGACACTGTAAGTCATCTCAGGTAGCTCACCAGTCGAATTTGCCTCACTGTCCGATAGACTGCCGTTGCTATCATGGTTGTCGTCATGGCCGCTGCTTGCCACCCTGAGGCCCAGGACATCGTACAGGAAGAACTGGACAACGTCATTGGACGTGACAGGGGTATGTCTTGGCTGTGACAATGAGCTGGTGACGGATTGATGGAACATCCTTAGCTCCCACCTTCGATGATTACAATGCTCTGCCTCAGATCCAGGCCTTTATGCTTGAGTGCCTTCGATGGAGACCCGTTACGACTCTGGGTAGGTTTGCTGCACTTCAAAGAGCAAGATGTGTTCTGATATGATCACTAGGCTTCGCTCATCGTGCATTGACTGACATCCCCTACGTGAGTTTCCGATTGCACAACTGGTACACGAATAGACAAATCTAAACTCCTCACAGAAGGACTTCTGTATCCCTGAGGGTGCCATCGTCTTTGGTAACCACTGGTACGCGGAAAACATCAGGTAGATCAATGTACTGTGATCCTCATCATCATCCCCCAGGGCTATCTCCCGCGACCCCGAGGTCTACCCCAACCCCGATAAATTCGACCCACAGAGATGGCTGAGCAATGACGGCAAAATTCGTGACGACCTCAAGTTCCCCAGCTTTGGCTTCGGGCGCCGGTGAGACCCTTCCTCGCCGTTCTTCTGTACTATGTAAACTAATGCTGTTGGTCATTTAGTATCTGCCCTGGCCAACACATCGCTAACAGGTCCATCTTCATCAACGCAGCGCTTCTTCTGTGGTCTTTCCGCATCACACAAGACCCTAACTCGCCTATAGACGACAAGGGTTTCGTCGATGGTGTCATCGCACACCCCAAACCTTTCGATGCATGCTTCGCTCCACGTATTGGAACTGAGGCTCACCTCAGGAAGATTATGGAAACCTATGCCCAGGATTTATAGAGTTCGAATCGTGCGCGCCGGCGGTTGTAAGGACGAGCCTGAGTAGTGTCGGTGCGTTGTGTGCTGCCAACGAGGTTGTTTTATTGAACCTATATAACATATATATCACCCTTCACTTCTCTTGACTTGTGCCTGTTCAAGTTCTGTGTCTTGATGTATATACAGTCGTAGCTTGCCATAGCGAACTTTATCCCGAGGTCTCTTTACGTGCCGCATCTGAGCACTGCGTTGGCAATATGGTTCCCCAGTGTCGTGCAACTTTGCATCGAAGCGCTACCAGACTGGGCGCTGTACGGTGCTGCACGTTAGAGAGTCCTCATTAGACTACTTCGACGATGCGGTGGTGGACAACAGTCCAGCTGTTCGCATTATCTGGGAGCAGTATGTATAACCAATGCAGATAACAAGCAGCTGCCAGTGTGTCAAGTTCAAAGCCAACTTGAAGTTGGCGAGCGCCTGGCCACCATCCGGCCAGTGTTTCACACGCATCGTGTCGCGGCTGCTCGCTCCCCCTCAGGCTCTTGCACATCTTCACTAGAGTGGACTGTCCCTCCATAGCGCGCCAAATGGCGCAGAACCACACTCCTCCAGTCACGGTACTTGCGGTCCCTGCATTGGAACCAGAGTCTACAGAGGAACGTGAAGTCGACGAGTTACTCGACTCAGAGGAAGTAGCTGGGGATGATCGCTCGCTCGCTCATGACCCTGCGACAATCCAGGAATTCCAAAGATTATGGCGTAAAACTTGGCCTTCGCAAGTCGTCGACGAATGGGTGAGGAACCAGACCGAACCTGTAGGTCATCTCGTCATCTTCCGTTCATGTCCCAAGTTCGGCTCTGATAGCGATTTCCACGTTGGGGGTATATCCGAAAGTGTATCGAGTGTAGGAAGCGTTTCCTCAGATGCGAGACGAAATCGGGGGCAGTCCGATGTATACCTTGTGCGCGTGCCAGGCGGGGACCATGCTCGCGTTGGCGTGCTTTCCAGCTCCATCAAATTGGTGTGACTCTCAAGCTGTCACCCGCAGTGACGGAGGTTCTTGCACAACAGCCCCAGTTCAGCAACAGTAAAATTCTGCCTAAAATGACTAGAAAGACACTCTCAAAACATACTCCGGCGCTGCCTTCGTCTATGCCTTCGTCGATGAGATTTCTCCAGCGGACCTCTCGTATACGCAGGTCACGGTCCCCTCAGGTTGCGTCAGCTCCGGCAGCGGATGATTCGGAAGTGGATGATAAACCACAAACGGCCGCTCAGTCTGCTTCTCGCGCATCGGCACATTTGCGAATCAAACTGCCTGCTCCGAGTTGCCATTTCGGCAGATGGTCGCAGGAGGTTGGTGGTTCAGATCTTGAAGAGGAGCATAGATCGTCAATCGCCTCTCGCAGCGCCGGTGATCTGCCTCAGTCTCCGCCCCGCACCCCTGGAGAACCTGTGTCTCTGGACCTCCCATGGTCACCAGATGGAGGAGTTGCCCAAAGTATCTCGATGGCGCTCCCCGAGCCATCCTACGAGCCCCCGCCCGCAATCACTCCTTCAGAATTACCCACACAATCACCACCTGGAAACTCTGCCGCGGAAAGAAACGGACACTCCCCCCGCTCTGCGGGGAGATCCCTGCATCAAGCTGACATTACCGCCCGCGATGCCGAGATCTCCAGTCTCAGGAGGGAGCTCGCTGCACGGGAGCGGGAGATCGCAAGCCTGCGACAACAGATGCAAACTCTGAATGGCGTTCCAAACCCGCCACCACAACGGTTAGTTGGTCCTTCATCACAAGGTACGCCGATATCCGAGAACGAGAGCAGCACGCGACGGTACCTGGCACTGCAGTATATCGCCCGTACGCTCAAGGGTGCGCGAGAGTCGAATACGTCAGAGGAGCGCGAAGCCCTGTTGGTGCGAGCTGAACACCACTTGGCTAGGCTAGCCAACTTGGAGATGGAAGGTATATGGAAATCAGACGTTGATGCCGATGAAATGTTCGCGTCACTTGCAAGGGATAATTGGGATGACAGAAGTAGCGCACGCAAGCGGAGGCGGATGGAAGGGTGATGAGAGGAGGTACTTTTTGTGTTTAGAGACGACTCGTGTTGCAACTGATTTGGTTGTATTTGTAGCCCTCGACCCAGAGTTGTTAATTACTCAGATATGATGACAATACCTCGTTCCCTCCAGTGGATCAACGATGAGTGAACAGAGCCGACTGGGATTTATTTTTCGCGTCCCTCCCTGGTATAAAGCATGATAGCGGGGAAGCAGTACTTGACGCAGACCGCTCATGCTGCCAGCAAGAATCATCAGACACTAGGAGTTCTCCCGTTCTGGTACAGATGTCGTCGATGTTGGTAGTAGCAAGGTTCGGGGTGAAAATCTGAGTACTTGAATGAATCTCATGTTTTTCTCCTTCCGGCTCGGCAGCGTTTTATACGCATGCCGGTGTCTACATGGTGGCGTGCATTCGTTTCCATCACTCACACTGTGACCAATGACCAGCCGCCTCGTGCAAGTATCAGGACACATTAACAACGCCCACGGGCGTGGTCTCCTGGCTGGGGAAGTCGCCATCATCACCGGTGAGTCTTTTGGGATTGGAACAGACGTCCACGATACACATACTTGAATCGCAGGTGCTGGCCAGGTGTGTTCGTTGTCCCTGAGCGTTGTAACGCTGATGAATTCATAAAGATAACAGGGGATCGGAAAGAGCGCAGCTTTGCTTTTCGCCAAGGAGGGTGCGAAAGTCGTGGTCAGCGAGTGAGTCTTGTGTTGAGATGGCAATGTTCATGTACCACGGAACCAACCCACCGAAACCAGCATCGACGCTGTGAAGGCAGCTGCCGTTGCGGATGAGATCAAGGCAGCGGGCGGGGAAGCCATTCCCGTCGCAGGCGATGTCGGCGCAGATGACTTTCCCAAGACCATCGTAGACGCTACTGTAAAGTAAGTCTGTCTCTTGAAATGTGCGCGTAGTCTCCTGATTCACGGTCCCAACTCAGGGCGTTTGGACAGATAAACCACATCGTTAATAATGGCGCGTAGTGTGACGTACATCATATCAACTGAGCTGACTATTGACTGCTCCCTCCAGCTGGGTTCACATACGATAAAATGCTACACACCATGCCAGACGATGTCTACGACGTGATCATGAAGATTCACGTGCGCGCTCCCTTCCGTCTCGTACGAGCCGCTGCCCCCTACTTCCGCGTCAAGGTAGGCTTTGCTATTTGCTAGTCAGACTTTGCGAACACTCAAGAGCTCCCGTGACAACTGTAGAGCGAAACCCCTGCAAACCGCTCCATCATCAATGTTTCTTCAACCTCGGGTCTGCACGGAAATGTGGGTCAGGCTAATTATGCCGCCGCCAAGGCTGCAGTAGTCGGGCTAACCAAGACGATCGCCAAAGAGTGGGGTCCATTCGGTGTTCGCGCGAACACAGTAGCATATGGTCTTGTTCACACGAGGTATCTACCTGTCCCCATCTAACCACGAGACTGAGTGCGCACTGAGCGGAATGACATGATCCGACTAGATTGACAGCAGCAAAAGAGGCCGGGATAACGATCGAGGTAGAAGGAAAGAAAGTCGCGCTTGGCATTCCTTCTGCACAGGCTCGTGCGGCTGAGGGCGTCGGTGCATTCGCGGACATCCCCCTTCGGAGAGGGGCTTCGCCAGACGAAGCTGCAGCTGCTATGCTTTTGTGAGTACCTTCAATGTGTGTCCATGTGACGACTAGGATGTTGAGTGGGGATATTTGTAGCCTTGCATCGCCTTTGGCATCTTATGTGAGTGGACACACTCTGGAGGTTACTGGTGGGCGTGGCATCTAGGTTTTGAATGTTACATGTCTCGTGGGCTGAATCATATACTTCAAAATCACCGAGCCATAGCGGTATTGTTCTGAGTGTCTTGGGATTCAGCGGTAGCGGAGGTCTGGAGACGTCAGCCATTCCTAAGCACTGGGTATGGGAGGAAGAGAATGTGTGTCTGGAGAAGAACAGCTGAGAAGTACTTCAAGTAATCAGATCTTCGGCAGAGATCTCTCGAAGGTAACATCGTTGGCTGTTAGCCTCTGATGTTGTTCTTGTAATATAAGTATCGAGCTGCTCATTCGTACAAACCCACCATTTTCGAGAGTGTTGTGGTCTAGCGACCTTCTAGGTAGAACATAGACGCAGTTTAGGGCGCCATAAAGCGCGCTTTCATTCCCATCTCTGCGATATTCTTGACTTCTGCACGAGTAAGGCCAAGTCCAACTGGGCGGTTGGCGAGGAGGAGTGCGTATTCCGCAAGCAGGGTTGTTCTGAATGGTAGAGTATCATCTGTCTATCGATAAAGGTTTATCAATGATTTATAACAAGAGAAAGGGTGGTGTACACACGCAGATGACAACAGGGTGATTGTTCGCAAGGTAGTATCGTATATGATGTGCTTCGAGAGACGGGACGGTTTTGCACCTTTGCAAAAGTAGAGCTTTCATAGAACGTTTTGGAAAGTGACTTGAACAACAACTTACAGCAAATTAGAGCTAAGGCATATCTCAATGCAGGGTTTATACTGTCCCCTTGCTGCCTTCTGATTTACGAGCGCCTCCACCTCGCTCACAGCTGCACGTCTCGCGCCTTTGTCTGCGTCGATGTGGAGACTCAAATGTGTGCGAGCCTCTTCCGGCTCTGTGCTCTCCCGTAGAATTCGGTCGAGGTGCCTCTTGTACGACGCAAGGAAGAGCTTATGAAGAGGGTGGTCTGGATTCCAAGGCATCCGATCACTTGGAGAAATCTCCGTGTTTGGCTGTGGTACGTCGGCAAAGAACAAGGCCCGGTGTTCCTCAGTGAGGAACGTCGCATGGCCCAATCTGTCGGGATGCCAGGCTAGGAGCGCATGCGATTCAGCCTCGGTGTTCTCTCGGGTCTACAAGCCATGCTCAATAAAGGTATCCCCCGGCTGTATTGTGCGCTAAAGGCGCGTACCTCTGCAATATGGACCGTCAACCCCAATCCCGCCTCTTTCGCGCGTTTGAAGTGCCTCTCGAACATACCCACATCACCCTTGAGTGGATCACCGCACAGGTCAATGCCTACGACAGGATTTCCCTCGTTACGCAGTTTTATAGCGAGGTTGATACATTCCTCTACGTCTGTCTCGGACATGCGCCGGTCGACAGAGATTATCAGAGCAGCTCTTCCAGGGAATGATTTGATTTCTCGGAGTACAGTAGTAAGATACTGTTCCCGATTCATGTGCGCTGTCGCTCGAGGAGTCGTGCGGAGCTCGATAAAGCTACATTGTGCAGCAGGTTGGTTGATAACGAAGCCATCCGGGGTAGCTTGTTCGTTCAGGAAAGCATCGAGCACGGCGCGCGAGGCCTCAGCAAGGGCTGCGGGGGTGGCTGTAAGAGCATAGATCGCAGGAAAGAGGGTGAAGAAGTCCGAGATTTCTGTCAGGATGAAACCCGACTGAAGCCTTGCGATAGTACCAGCGATGTCAACACTGAGGTTTTCTGATGGCGAACCGTATTTCGTTGCTAGGTCTTGCAGGGTATGGAGAGGGATGGAGCCGTTGAGATGGGCGTGGAGTTCCGCTTTGGGTAGCCCTTGGAGGAAGGCGAGGTCAGCATCGCCTAGGGATCGCAAAGCTGCGCCTGCTGGACCTGTCATAAGCGAAGATCAGGAGCGTCTATTGGGTATCGTGATTGTCGGGCTGAGAGATATATAAACGTGGGCGCCAGAGTTGGTGACTTCAGAGAGTCGGATTAGCATCATACATGAGATCAAATTGATTGAAATCGGTCATGTCCCCACCCCGCAGTTTCGTGCTACCACAACTATTCTGGACGCTCTAACGTGAGGGATGTCTGCGCGGTGGGACACCATTTTCCAATGAATCTGCTGGTTCGAGAGTTTGAGTCACGAAGGTAAGTTCAAGTCAGTGATCGCACGCAGGCCTTAGCGAGTATCACTATTATGAAAAACAGGACAACCGCAAGTTTTCGATGTCCTGCAACTGCGGGACACGAACTTGGGCGGAGAGAGTATCCTCTGCAGAGTGTGATGGCTCGGACCACAGCAGTGACAGCAGGTGACCCCGAAGCTATGTACTTACTAGAGTGTACTCAGGAATCTGTGATGGCATAGGGGGCTGTACTGATCAATCATTCGCTGATAGACAGTACTGGTACTGGTGTTCTGAGTTTTAGTAGATTTCCTGGCAGTGTGCTATTGTTCATATCGCCAAGGATTGCACCTCTGTCCCCCATCTCAACAACCTGGGTATGATAACTGTCCCATATCCGTACTTCCCTGTTAATCCTCTGTACCGAACAGACATTTCACCGCCCCAGACCCGTCCAATCGTTGGCAAAAAATTGCCAATTGCGGTGCGCCCTTTCACCGCTTAGATGCTGTTGCTGGCCTCGTAAATTATCTCACGAGGGCGCCCATAGCAGAATGATTGATAACCTCAGCGTTTAGCCCCTCTATAAAGCGGTCCTTGTGATTGATCATGACGCCGCTGATTTGTTGTCACTACGGTCCCATTTCTACTCACGCGAGGTGCGAATCACACAGGCAGTCACCTTGCATTAGAAGTTATTGACGCGAAGGGTCTAGCCCAGTCACCCTTGCACAACCTGCGAAGCTGACCAGTCAGCGGAGGCTACTTGCCGTTGTATTATTCGTACATCCGAAGGTGATGGTTTCATGATGCCAGTTCGACGTCTACCTTACCTCAGACTCCCAGCGATGCGCCTCTTAAATGTGCACACCTTAGAGCTCGAGAACTTTCCAGGCGATCCTCCCCCGTACGCGACAATCTCGCACCGCTGGGGAGAGGTAAAGGACGAAGTATCCTTTCAGGACATCCTTCAGCTCCAGGCGCAGCCGAGCGTGAAGAACAAGCCAGGATTCGCTAAGATCCTAGGGTGCACTGAGCAAACGAAGAAACACGGCCTCACTTACATCTGGATCGACACATGTTGCATCGACAAGACCGATAACACAGAACTGCAAGAGGCGATCAATTCTATGTGGGATTGGTATCAGGACTGCGATAGGTGTTTCGTGTACATGAACGATGTACGAAGCGGTCAACATCCAGATGCGGATGACTCGGACTTCTCGCGAAGTCAGTGGTTCAGACGCGGATGGACACTGCAAGAGCTGCTGGCCCCCGGAAAGATCACGTTCTTCGCAGAGGACTGGACCAGAATTGGGAAGACAGCTCATCGGAAGGTCATGAAGCGGATCACTCGGATCACTGGAATTCCAGAAGGAGTTCTCTCCGACGGCGATACCGCCTCGTTTAGTATAGCGAGGCGGATGTCCTGGGCTTCGCACAGGATGACGACGAAGAAAGAGGACAGGGCCTACTCGCTTATGGGAATCTTTGGGATCACGATGCCAATCATTTACGGTGGTGGCGAAAACATGT
>KN825101.1:0-32080 GCA_000827395.1 Paxillus rubicundulus Ve08.2h10 | reverse complement strand
TGTCTGGTAAAAGTTTTAGGTCAAGTTTATAGGCAGGATTATTTTCACATTTTCTGTCCAGCTCTTGCCAGTTAGGTACCTTGCTGTGCCAGTCCTGCCAGATCTGTCTGGCCTGGACAGGGCAAGGGTTAGTTTGCTGATGATACTTTGCTGAACATCACACAAAGATAAAAATATGGAGAAATTTCTAGGTGACGGAGATACATCCATAGCATAAGTCCCCTGCTTCCGGGGCATCTAGTTATTGTTGTTGGAGGTGTGGAAATGATTTACTCATATTTTTGCACTAGCGTAGACACGATAGTACGTTCCTGTCGACCGGAGTCGAGAGCGAAATCCAGTGCCAAAAATCACACGCGGCCAACCTTCCTGAAAAGGACAATAACAGTTCGACCAATAGAAGTTGCAAAAGTCATTCACTTCTCGACGAAGAAGGTGCATGACGAAGTTACGCCTGAAACGGACCCCAGCTGAGAAAGAGGAAAGGGCGCGACGTAAAGCTTATAAGGCGGCAAGAAAGAGATCAAGGCAGGACCAAAAGCATGCGGAGGAAGAACATGACTCTTCAGACAGTGGTGGTGGCAGGTTCACAGGAGCGCCAAACAGCAAGAAACGGCGAACGGGAGATGCTTCGAGTTCATACTTTGATGACGAAGACTACGGCCCACCTCCACCCCCAGCCTCGTCATCTTACAAGCCAGACTATGATGCCATCCGGGCTGAGATGGAAGAAATGCGTTTCAGGGAGAAGATGTGCGAGGCTCTCGAGGACGATGAACGCTTAGATGGCATAAACTCAAGATTCAATGACTATGCACACATCCCCGAGAGGTGGGGAAGAAGTCACTCTAAACATGACAAGCACGATACGTTAGATCCACAGGACATGGATGATGTCGAATACGCGGAGTGGATTAGGGAGGGGATGTGGAGGTGAGTGAAAGAATGAAGTTTTCGCCACAAATAACTCACTCGTTCAACAGGAAGAAGCACGCCCGAGAGTACGAAGAACAAGCTCAGAGACAGGCGGCTCAGGCGGCTCAGAAAGCACACGAAAAGCAAATCAAAGCCGAGACTGCTCGACTTGAGAAGGCCGCTTCCCAGCGGGAGGAAAGGAGAAGGATGGACAGACAGATGCGACGAAAAGAGGAATACCGACAAATCTACGAACAACGGTGGAAGGAGCTCTTGGACCCCCTGGCACAAGAAGACCCACTCTTGACATTCGCGGATATTCCCTGGCCTCTCTTTACAGGCCAGCCTCTTTCGAGTCACAGGTCCTCAAGCGACCACGTCCTCACGCTCACTGTCGAGGAAATTACTGCAGAAGCTGTATCGGCGTTCCTTTTATCAGACATAGATAGCCTTCTCCCCACCACTCCGAATTCCAGCGAGATCAAGAGAGACCGAGACAAGTTGAAGGAAACATTGTTACGTTTCCATCCAGACAAATTCGAAGGTCGTCTCATGCGGCGCGTTCTGGCGGGGGATAAGGATAGAGTCAAGGAAGCTGTAGGACAGGTTGCAAGGGTTCTCAATATACTCATGAAGGGGAAATCCTGATAACCCCTACTCTGCACGAGACGTTCTTTGTGTAAGTGCTACACATATTTCTTCAACACGTCCTTTCTAAGTGCCGCTGAAAGATGCTGGGTTTCGGACTCGCCTGCGGTATGGGTGTCCGTATGTGTCCCGTCGCAATCATTTCCCCACATCCCAGCTACTTGAGACCACAAGCTCTGCATCAGTCCTTGGAAGACATTGATCGTAGTAGGGGGCGTGTGCAGCACCAACCGTCGTCACGTGCACAAAAAAACCGAGTGCCAATGGGATGACCAGTAACGAGGACCCAATGGCACCCTCGTTGTCCACATCAATTGCCATTGTAATGTCGCACAATGGAGGAAAGTCCATAAAGCGCGCCCCCACTTCTTGTGGTGTCTTACTACATTTCCTCTCGCTCTCCCTGCACGCTCGGGTCCTCAAAGAAGCTATCCAATTCGTCCGCTACCCACCGACGCGACGATGCCACAACGAAGGAGTCACCACCATCCACCGTCGCTGCCAGGCCACAACGCATCCTTCAAAAGGCCCGAGCTGCGTCAAACACACCACGGGGCGAACCCCTTGAATCTGCCACAAAGCAGGACGCAGCTTTAGGCCCATCCGTCCCTGGGGTAGACGACAACTATCCAAGTCCACCCGATGCTTCTCGTTCTCTCCGATAGGTCGCATCCACTGCTTCGATCGACACTGTTCGCCTTTCCAGCGTCAGGACTGTCAGACGACGCATCGACCAAATGGGCCAAAGCGCGAATTCGAAACCGGACCCAAAGCACAAGAGTTCCACGAACAAGAAGAATGCCACTGAAAAATCTCCTCCCAAGCTTGCGTCCGAGACACGTAACCAGGATGCCACCAGTCCTTCGAGAAGTAAAACAACGAAACACAGACCACAACCTGCGATGCGAGATGGACAGGACGAATTTAAAGAGGACGATATTTCCGCTGTCACTGCGAGACCGCTCTGGACTGCTCCCACCGCTGCCTGGGCACTCCAGCTATATCTGCTCGCAGAGCTGGTTAGTTCCGATGATGAGAGACTTTCCCAATCACACGGATCACTGTCGCAAGAGAAAGAGACTGCAGCATCCAGTAACCACGAACGGAGCCCTGAACTCCCCATCAACAATCTGAAACCTGGTTCGTACATTGTTGAGGACCCTGAGCATTGCGCATCTACCAAGAATTGCTACCCATGATGTCAAAGACTTACGATTAGTTACACGGCCATACGAGTCAGAAGTCACCATCTGGGATGTACCTCTTCCGAGTCAGTCACTTTCGTTACCACACATCGACCAATCGCCTAACGAACTACAGTGGTCGTTACCCTTTCAAGTGTCAACTTTTCCTCAAATGTCACGCTCAGAGGCCATTCCACGTTCTCTCACTCCTGGATGTGCGCTGTATGGAATTCGTCTGTAGGACCTTATCTCCTGAAGGGCACTGCAGTCCGACCACGCCCAGTGTTTCAGACGGATTATCAAGGCGCTAGGGTCGATACTTCTTCGGGAAAAGCGATTGTCTTGAACGCTGGGGATGGGGTGCATATCGAGAAGACTTGGCGGTCTACCGTGGATGGAGACGGGACGCAGGGCTGGTACGCCCCGGTGTTCATGCCGATCACTTTAAGGTGGTTGGAAGGCTGTGGATGGGTGGTGGCGATGGCGAGGAGCAACAGGTGGAGGCACAGTTGATACTTGCTATCTCTATGCTGTCTGATTGGCGATGAAGTGATGGGACGGTGCTTGGAGTGGACGTGTATCCTTCTATTACTATGGCATTCAGGACAATAGCAACTCGTGGTCTTCACGGAAGGTTGCCTTACTGCCAGACGATGGGCCAATCAGAAGGTGGGTGGAAAACCCGAGAAACGAAAACACATCCTGATCACATTTCCAGGGTCTTGGAGCGGGCCACTGGGGCTTGGGCATCTCTGGGAAGACGGCATCCTCTGTTCGTCTAATTTCCGCCAACGACAGGAGCCCAACTTGACACCATACGAATTCATCCTTTGTTCCCTGATTACAGCCTCCGTTCGACTGAGCCTACCTCGTGCGACGCAACCGTCCAGCAACATTCGGGTCATGTCGATATCACCCGCACATGCCCATTTTTCTGGTAAGCCTGCCAGTTCTGCAGTTTGACGATCGTGGCCGATGCTAACCCAACCCATGCTAGGTTCTTCGAGTCGCGTCCTTCTCCATCCGAAGACCCCATCGTCCTGTGGTTGAATGGACCGCTCTTCTTTCGCGCTCGCGCCTTGCAGCATCGCCGATGGGGGCAACACTACAGCCTCCAACCCCCGCAGCTAGAACATCTCATTTCCCGACGCCGCCAAAGACGTCTACGCGTTCTTCGAGTTGTTCACGACACGCTCCCAAAAGTATGTAAGGCTTCCACTGCACGCTGCAGGAGACAACTTCACCCGGGTGAACAGCGTTTTCACCTCCGCTAACCCACCCTCAGCTGGCATCGAGGGGTTATCGTCCTCATCACGTGGTCAAAAGGGCCCCATCTGCAACTTCGAGTGTACGCCATCTATCAAAAAATCGCCTGACCGACATACAAGAAGGCGGTATCGTTACCAAATTTGTTCGTATAAATGAAAGCACTGAGGGAGATGTGCATGTTTACAATCCAGATGAAAGCAGGAGGAAGGGAGCGCATGGCGACGTAAGTACATATCCAAGCAGATAAGAGTACAAATGCTGGGTAGTGCAAAAGAGGCAAACAGTAGCAGCAGTAACAGCAACGATGTCGACAAAGAAAGCAGAGGTCTATCAGTAATGGAGAATGAACGCATATCACTGACGTGATACAACCATATCTGTCCGGGTCCGTGAATGTTATGAGGACGGAACGGTGCTCACTCTCCCCCGCCGGCGAGTTCGAGGATCAGACGGCATGCAACGTCCATGAAGACAAAGGGTGATACTACCTCGTCCTCTTTCACCGAGTGCGAGTCCTTGTCTTTGATTGACCGCCCGTCAGAGCTTGTTTCGGGCAGGACAGTCTCGATATTCGCCATGTCGAACTTGCCAGCGCCCACTTCAGTGGACGCTCTGTACGTCTTTTTGTGGTGAAAGTCGACCAGGTAATTTATCGAGTCGACCATGTAGAGCTGCAGGTTCATGAGGACCTACGAAAGGTGGATCAGCCTCGCCATCAAAATATGTAAATGAACGAACTTGCCACGACATCCTGAACCCTCGCTCGCGTCTCCACGAAGTAGACGCTTGCAGCAACCCGGAGATCTACAGGTTCGCTCCCGTCCAGATCTCTGGCTCGCTCAATCCTGGCGCCGTTCGTGCCCGAGCGTTGCCGTTGTACTCGCACGCCACCCAAACCACCAAGATTCCGCTTCTCCTTCCATTCCATCCCTAGTGTCTTGAGTGTGCGGTATATCTCAAGCATGACCTCCATCGGTGGTGACCGGCTACGTATCCCAAAGTGCCATTTGGTTCGGTGCTGCTTCTTCTCTTTTGCAGCGGGCCATGTACGTTTGGCGTTAGCATAGGATGCAAGATGATGTTGTTCAGGAAGTTGGTCGGGGAGGGGTAGGGACGAGTTGAGAACGGCGAAATTGTTGATTTCGCCATCAAGAGGTGTCGAGAAGTCGAGTCCGTCGTCGATGTCGGCATCTTCATATTGTCCGTTAAACTCAACTTCGAATGGATTCTCCTCTAAATCACTGGCGGGTGAAAGTGCTCCCGGGGACATAGTATTTCGTGGCTAATTTTGAGTGGTAATGTTAAGTGAAAAAATAGGAGGAAGATTGGGTTGGACTTACGTCCATAGCTGCTAGCTTGGCATCGCGCTCTTGCTCCTCAAACTCGGCCACTATACACGGTCAGAAACATGGAGGTATAGGCATACGCAAGAAAGGTCACCTACAATCTCTTCCAGCCCTGCGCTTATCGCGCAAAAGCATGTAAGCCACTTTCACGGCGTTCCCTTGAACACCGTCGTCCCGCCGTAGACACTCCCAGATGTCCTCCTTGTCGACTCCGTCCATTCTAGACGCAAGCTCGTCAACCACATCTTCCTCGATTCGGCCTAATCCTTCGATGATCTCGAAATCCAAGACCTTGGCGGGGGTGACTAACGATGAGAGGGTACCGAGGACAGGACCAGGAGGCGGTGGGAGGGGTGTGAGATAGCGAGGAAGGTCGGTCGTGAAAAAGGGGTGTTGCGTTATCTCGGGAACGGTTATCCGTTTCACAGGGTCCACAGCGAGCATTGCGTTGATGAGGCCTCTGGCATCGGCACCGAGATGGCTCGGCATGTGGTAGCTTCCCTCTGTAGTCGTTTGGCAAAACAAAACAAAGTCGCCTGTGAGGGATCGACCGCAATGAGTGAAAATGCACGCACGACTGATTTTGGTAAAGAGAGTCTGGACATCGTCGTCCTCAAAGGGCAGCCTGCCACAGAGCATGACATAAAGGATCACCCCACAGCTCCAGACGTCGATCTCAGGCCCAGTATAAAGACCCCCGCGAATGACCTCAGGAGCGGCGTAGTTCGGACTGCCACAGCTCGTCTTTAGGAAGTCACCGTCCTTGATTTCGTTGGAAAGACCGAAATCGGCGATCTTGACGTTCAGGTCATCGTCCAGGAGAACATTCTCCGGCTTCAAATCTCGGTGAACGATCTTCAGTTTGTGGCTGTACTCGATACCGGATATTAGTTGTTGGAAGAATTTCCGTGCCCGTGGTTCCGGCATTCGACCATTAGCGACGATGTAGTTAAACAGCTCGCCGCCGGCGTATTCAAGAACAATTATGATATCCGTAGGCGTAGATATAACCTCGTATCTACATTCCGGGTGTCGGTCACCTATTGGGATGGTATAATATGCGAATGTGCACATACAGCTTGATGATATGCGGATGCCGCAGAGCCCGCATGTACTCCACCTCCCGTTGGACTCGTGTCTTGGTCTTGGTCATGTGAATGACAGCCTTGGAGATGTACTTCATAGCGACCTGCTGACCGGTGATGGTATGCATCGCCTCTACGAAAAATGCATGAGTCAGCCATACACGGCGATCCAATCGATTAGCAGAAGGACGTACTCTTGACCTTGCCAAACGTTCCCTCGGCGATATCCCCAATCACGGTGTACTCTCCCAGCTTCGAGGCTGGGAGAACGGTGGTTTTCTCGTTCATGAGGAAGATGCGCCGCTTGTCGTGGAGAGAGTCGTCGCTGTCGCTGGCGATGGGCTCGAAGGTGCACTCGTGCACTCGCAAGTTTTTGCAGAAAAAATGGAATCGTTTCCCGGTCTAGCCCACTACAATGGTCGTTTTACGTACAAAAGCTCTGGGGTCCTGCTATTATATAAGTAGCATCCCTGAGGCCCCCGCAGACCAGAAGTTGCGTTCTAGTGCAAGGGACTGGTCAGAACCTCTCATCTTGACTTTCTGATTCACCTTAGAGGACGCACCGGAAGACTCTCGTATTACGAACAAGACTGGACGCAACTTCCTAACAGAAAAATGACACATGCCTAATCAAAACGATCAGCCCCTAAGGAGCTACCTCGATCACGTGCATTCTTCAACATGCACGCCGAGGGCCAAGTCCGCAAACGACAAAGTACAGTCCAACCACCACGATGCGCCGCGCGCAAAGTGTCAGGAACTACCACAGACCCTCGCCCAGCGTCATCCCCGACGACCTTGGGCTTATACGGGAGGGCGATGAACCCACAGAGGACATGCTTCGGAGGCACCTGCTGGACAAAGACAGAGAGAATGACAAGGTGACGACGTCATCTTCATCTCGTTGATGCGTGTCGAGGCACTGACATGGGATATAATCGCCACGGTGCGGTACAGCTGCAAACTACGATTCTGACACTGCAGGCTCAGCTGGCGCAGCGTCCACCCATCGAGACTATTCAAGAGCTGGAGAAAGAATACAAGAACCTGGATCTCATATTACAAGGCACGCAGCGGGAGAATGAAAGGTGTATGACTGAGCTTGAGAGGTGAGATTGGCGCCATAACGAACGCCTGATATCATACACATCTAACCGAGTACGTAGAGTCAGAACACGCGAGAAGATGCTCGAGCAAGCCCTTGCGAAACTGGCGGGCGAGAATTGGCAGGTTAGTAAGTTTAGGATGCATACTCTCACACTGGCTCAATGCATGGATGCAGTCAGTCCTTGATATCAACCCACCGTCGTCTACGTTTGTTGCTCGTACAGTGATAGGGTCGTCTCTTCTTAGTCGAGCCACACCTCCCCCGCCAGCTGACACTTCCAATCCCGCACAAGCTGCCTCGCAAGCTTCCGTTGAAGCCACCTTGGCTCAAATGGAGCAAGTCCGCCTTCTTGTACTTGGCATGGAACAACGCATGCAGGAACGAGAGGAAAAGTTGGCGAAGACTGTCGAGCGAGCAGAAGCTCAGGAAGTGAAGTGCGAGGCGCTGAGGAAAGAGACGTTACCCACCAACCTAGCAGTATGATGGTGTCGCAGAGAATGCAAGGTGTATTCATGTTTATGGATCTTCAACATCCCTCCCCGTCGCATCTTGTATTCTAGTATCACGTTTATACCACTGCACGCGCGTATCGGAACATATTATCACAGGAATCACTAGCACTCGCGAAGATACGAAGGAACAGTTCTCGCACGCATGTGGTTCAAAATCTGATATAACGATGTCGAGAACATTTACGACGATATGCTGCAACGATGCTACAACTTGAAAGGAGGGAGGGAGGACGGTAGAGACCGTGTTGTACATGCGCGACGGATGCAATGCGGTACCTGAGACTTGTGATATGCGAATTATTGGTTGACAGGATGGATGGATGGATGGATGGATAAAATTCTAGCGAAACTCGAAAATTCGTGGAACATGAAGCGCACTTCAGCTTTTCGCCCAGCGGGAAGGTGGGCGACTCGGAACAATGAGCGTCGGGGCTGATGGTGCAGGGTAAATCATAGGAAAAGAAGCGCGTGCGTTTTGGATAGGTGCAAATAAGCATGAATGAAATAACAAATGATGATTGAGAGTTCGATGCGAAGATTGTGCTGTGCTGCTGTGCGGAATACAAGCTTGGTGCTGATGAAGACGAAATGCAGAGCGGAATTGAAGCAAGTTACTTGCGAGAATTTTGATCGTCGTAAAGGATGCAACTATGAAGATAACTGTTTGGATATGATGTGGACTGTTGCGTCGAAGCTTCCGAGATCGGTGAGGAAGATGTTTCGGCCCAGCGTAGTGCGTGCTTCTAAGTTCATGAACGGTTTCCAATGCGCTGCGGGACCCACGGCTAGTACGGCGACAGACGAATGCGCAGAAGATGCCTGAATCGAGGATGAGAATGATGATCGCAATTGTGACCGAGAGGCGAGTAGCCTAGTACCCGTAGTAGGCGCGCTTGGTAGATGGTTAGTTATACCAACTCCGGAGTAAGAGAACGCAATGCAAACCATCCTGTCGCTGGGTGGATTATCAGTAGTGAGGTCGAGAAACGTTACAAAAACGCCTACAAAAGCCAGATAACCTTGGATCCTGTCTTGCAACCACGCAACGTGACGATATGACCCCTGATGCAGTCATAGAGCATCGTGCGTTGATCCTTGTCGGCCTAACGCGCATGGCTCGCATGTCAGTAACTTCAGGAACATGAACAATCTTACCTGGGGTAACACGTTAGCAATCAATTGGCTGCCGGTAACGGACAAGGCAAGGTCGACAATCATTGCACGGCGGCCGCTGGGTCTGATATGAGCCAGACGTTCATGAAGGGCTTGTAATACTTCACCCTTTGGCAGGTTCGCACATCCTCTTCACGATCCTTCCAAGCGTCTCGGGTCCGGCCTCCTTGAAAGCCTTGGTGACGGACTTGAACCCCTGTTCATTCGTCGCATAGTCGAGCAAATCGACGATTAAATGATCGAGACACATCTGACGGTGTTTGGGCGATCCATGTTCCAAGACTGAACCCAATAAAACAACGTATATATCAGTCAGCGTTAGAATGCGGTGGGTCATTTGCACTGACTATGCTGGATGCAGTACGAGCCCCACTGGTTTTTGGCGATTTCGTTGAAGACCACCGACCCTTGGTTCAACAACTCGTCGATGATGCCATCTTTCGCAGACTCCTCCAAATTCTCAAACGCGTGCTGCGGATTGGAATGAGGGATATCCCAAAGACCGTGTGAAGGTGTACCTCACCTGAACAACGAGGGACCCAGTCTCGTGACATGCAAGGGAGGCCCATTTACCCTTGAGTGATTTATTGACGCTGTATTTACGTACTTAGTTTAGCCTCTTCAATACTGAGGCTTTGACTCACTATGCGAAGATCGGGGGGGCTGGTGGGGTCCACGTCAGTTCCATGATCTGGGATGCCATCTGTAAGAATACAACGTCAGGGGGAGGTGCAGTGTGAGTATACCTTGCTCCAGACATGGGACGCATGTTTGTTGACGAGTGTTAAAGCTGGATCGCCGAGGAGAAGCTCGGAGACGATCAACAACCTAATGTCTTCCTCGCAGTCGAGGGCTTTCTGCAGGACGTGGCAGCCATAACAATTGGTTGCAAGCTCGACCACCCGGCCCCTATACGGTGTTTTTGTCAATACGCGAGATCTAGCTCAAAAAGAGACGATCATAAGACCTCATACAGCCCACGATCTTACGCCTCTCCTCGGCTGTTGCAGCGGCCTCAAGACATCTCTGGACGGCCCAGTTTCCAAACCTGGATGCGGGCAATCAATCTAGAGATCATCTTGGATGATGATGTGAGAGGTACCGATGAGACATCATTTCAAATCCGCGAGCACAAATCGCATCGACTATCTTGTGCCGCTCTTCAAGGTCCGCAACTTTCAGTTTTTGTTGCAAAAAGATCGAAGCCTGCTGATCCGAAGACTTGATGATGCGTGCTACGAAGACATGGTAGGGAGGAGAAGAGGAGGGGTGCAGGAGGGACAGAAAATTGATGGGCTGTAGGAATTGACGTGTATATATGCACATATTAGTGGATATATGCGTTGATTTAGAGTTTACGTACCTCGTGAGCGTGCGCCGCCGACGACCCTTGACGTGGAGGGAAGGAGATTTGAGAGGGAGAGGCCCGCAGAGGGTCCTCGCTCACAAGGCCAGAAGAAAAGTCGTTGACAGACTTCTCCTCCGCTCTTAGCCAGTCAGCAGGAACTGATAGCTGCTGACGCCAAGCCATGGATGAGACATTGGGTACTTCTGACCGGCGGACGAGTTGAGGAAAGGCACTGTCATACAAAGGCTGGGTGGCGGGTACAGGGGAAGGATTTTCTGAATATTGATCAAAGAAAGGGAAGTTATTTGAGGGCATTACACACGACACCTGGGGTCCAGGAAAATGCGACTGAGAGTTATTGACGCCAGACATAAAGTCCCGCGTTTTCAAGGGGGAGCCAGGGTCGAACAAAAGGGAGGATGGTGATACATTAGAGGGTACAGTAAGGACGTCATATGGGGGAGTAGTCTTTAAGTCAAATGAGGCTTTCGCAGGAGAAAGATCGGTAGGCGTTAGAAGAGCCGAGGTCGTAGAGCTCGGGGACAAATCTGGAGAACCGGATAAGCCCGTAGCTTCGCCATTAATGGCACGAGGAGGCTGCTGGGTGTAAGGAACGGGAGAATTGAGATTGAGAGCGCGTAGGAGCTGCTCGACATGCTACCAGATACCGATATGGGTACAAAAGGTGAATATATGCGCCAGAAAAGGAAAGAAAAAACTTACATTATCCTCAAACTCGGGGCTTTGCATTTTCCTACCATCGCCGATGGCACCAATGTCCCTCTTCCGATGTGGTCCAACGAGTCCCACAGGACCGAACACGTCTTCGCTACCGAAAGTCGGGTGGAACCTCTGTAACCCCTTCTGCGAGCGGAATGCCACATTCTCTGCATCGCGAGAGAAGGTGTCTATGGCATGAGGCCAAGTAGACCCTAGTGGCTGAGGCTGGGGTGCCCAGATCGAGGCAGCCGTTGTCCTGGATCGCGGCGGATTATAGTCATCGGTAAAAGGAAGGAAAGGCTGCGTATTAGTGGTGGGCTGCATGCCGGCCTGTTGTAGGGAAAAGGAGGGGATGATTGTGGGGGCGAAGAAAGAGGGAAATCCGGTGGGCCAGCTCTTTTATATGCATTCCATGCTCGCTGACGGCCGATTGCTGTGTGACGATCCCCAGCAAAGACAGTCACATTCCTTTTCAGGGGAAGATTTGACCCAAGTTGGAAGTCTTCTTTGCACCTCCAACCCGCCTTACCCGCTGACAGGATTTCGCATTCAATCGTATGCAACCAACATTCGACTATCACCAACATCGCTACGAACCATTGATCAAGAATAAGTCGTCTTCCTACAGTGTACAGGAAGTTGTGGACCGGTGACCTTGCTAAAGTATGCTCAGTCGCTTTGAATGGGATTCTTGGCCCGTCAGTCACGGGGAGGACTGAGTACCGAGGCCCGAAGACTGACCACTGAGCCTAGGATCCACGGTGAGCAGATAAACAGAAAGGCTGTGGTGAAAGACGCGAACATCCAAAGTGCATGCGACGCACTTGAAACACCATTCACCGCCATCAATCATCCGGGCCCGTTGTGATTGCATTGAGTCCGCCACCAGTACTGCGTACATATAATCTAGCCACAGCCTTTGATGGACGAAAGAAGCCGGAGAAGCAGAGAAGCACCATGGATAGTACTTGACCTTGTACAGGTGCGCAAGGAGTTTGAAACACGACTATCGGACCTCGACGAGGACTCTAAATCCTCACTATAATGATGTTGCCAGTCGTATCAACGCTGTATGAACGCCGTTTCCCTTGCGTTTGGACTATGAACCGGAAATTTGACCAAATCTTATATGATATGGAACCGTACCTAGGGCTATTATACCGCATTGCAGGCGTAACCGCAAGATGAACGACTTGGAATGATGGTGTGCGATTGAGGTACCTACCGTGGCGGTGGCAGAATGACGTTTGTATGCAGAACGGGATTGAGTGCAGGACCTTGTTCCTCTCTGAGAACACGTCGACCTCATTGCAGTGGATCACCAATCACACGCACGTCCCTCCATCCCAGCGTCTGTTCCAGCCAAAAGCACTCTCGTCCGGGCCGAACCCCCAGAGCCTGTGTCAAGTTATATGCAAGAAAGTTTAGCAACCGCCGGAACGCCAACAAGGCGATGTGTGTAGATCCCGCAATCTTATTTAGGCAAACGGGGATCAACCATCTAAAAGTCGGGGAAACGGTAGTACATACTCACACCTGGAACTAGGGTAACAAACGCCCCAACCGAAGTTTATCGCTCAACATCTTGGTACACTAGGTGGTTCGCCCAATCTAGACAAACACGATCTCCTCAACCCAAGTACGTCAACACAGACAGATGGTGAAGAGAGCGAGGGTGTTATCGGAAATGAACGCAACAGTATATTGTCACTGATACTGTGATCGGGGGTATGTTTCTCTCCAAAGAATGCTTTGGCCTGGACAAATGGTAATGTTGAGGGGCATCTACGAGGGTTTCAGGGACTGGATAACTCGAATCTTGCAAGCAGTAACACGCACTGAGTATAAAGATAGGAGCTTACGGTTTCGACCCAAGTCCAGGGTAGTCGGTCCGAGGGACCCGCCGCGAAATCAAGACAGCGGGTTTTCCCAAGGTTTGGAGGGACCGCAATGAGATGTCACCGAGACTTACCCTGATTAGCTCTGCCTCCGAAGTTTCCAATGGCAACAATGAAAGGCTGGGTTGTTGCATGGCGGATAACTATCGCGGGTCACGTACCCTTGAGCGCCACTGCCGAAGAAGAACACGCTGCGACGCGGAGACGATGGTTCATCCTCCAACAGCATGCAGATTGATCTGGTGGAACTATGGAGGACGTTTGACTCGTAGAAAAAGAAAATCAAGACGGAGAGCAGTGTTGTCGTTCCATAGGATGCGCACTGCGATCAGGAGATCTGATTGTACGACACATGGATCTGCAGATGTGACATAGAAACGGGGCACTATGGTCAGATCAGGCGAAACAGTGACAATGCAGGCAGTGCGATGGTATAGGTACACACACAAGGACACACCTCTCAAATATGGTCTAAGTGCGTGGAGAGAAGCGTCGGAGCTAAGGGGTGACCTGTCAGGGGTCAATTCAATGCCCTATAAGTGAAAGATGGTGCTGATTCAGCAAGGTGGGGCTCCGTCTGAAGAGGAGAACGGGTCTTGATCTAGCGATGACCAGGTCGTACGATTCGAATGAGCAGGATCATGAAAGTTCTGCTGCATCCTTGGAGCCACAGCAGTGATAAAACTCATCCGATTCCACACCAGAAAGGCGACACCGATCACCAGACGCGGGCCCCGTCGAGGATGCCGGCGATAGGGCTAATCTCTGCCTCTATAAACAACCTGGACTATTAGTAGCACTTGATGTATCTGCTTACCTAATGGTCCACTGGTATACAGAGACAACCAAGTTCACCGCCGGGCAGATAATCGGCTAGCAAAAAGCGAGAATTTGACCCTTCCAGAGCGGGAGCCCGTGATGAGTCGTCATCCATGACGATGCTTACAGCTCTTGACCTGGATCTCCCATTGTTAAGCTTGGCACCTGGTCATCTTCGAAGTGAACGGAGAAACGAAAGTGATGAAAAATCTCAGTATGAATCATAGAAATAACGTTGAATATGAATGGAACGTTTGTGGAAAAGGAGTAGATTAGCCTGCCGTGAGTGCACTCTCCGAATGCTTTAGGAGGGCACAAAATCCAAACGGAGAAACAACAGAAAAAATGCCTTGTTTGGATGCGGATGGGATCTCGTTCCATCAGCACCGGCATCGGGGCCGGCTAATTGATGACGCGAGTGTTATCCACGACAGCGCGTGAAACGGCTTTACGGACATACTAATCATGAGATAGCTCTCTGTAGCTAGGCACGGAGCGATCTAGTCAAGCCGTTGAGATGCTTGGCGGAAGTCAAGTAGTAAGCTCCACTTGTGATTTACCCTGAAACGCGGAGAAGTGTTCAGGGCTGTCCGAGCGATGAAATGACTATGTGACCAGATCTGGGATGAGGAATGTACCCACCTCCCGATATCTTGATTGGATGGAGGGTATGAAAGTTTCGCAGTGCTGCATCTGGTGGAAGCGCGGGGGTCAGCAGGCGCACAAACAAGGTCGGAGTTGGCAAATGAGGTTTCAAACGGCGTTTATGACGGGCAGCACAGTGCATTGGGTCGCTGCTGCCAGACTAGGCAAGACCTAGCGTGGCAAGGTCATTACGTAGGTACTTTTATCTGTTGTGGGTTTTACACCGCCAGTGCCAGTGAGGACGAGATCGGCGAGTAAAACACCGCCACGCGAACGGTCACAAAGAGGAAAAATGCATCGCTATGAAGGACCTCGACAGCGGCGAACTGGGAGGAGATTGGTCTAGAACATCTTTCCACCGCTTATCACGGCGAAGACAACGCCATGCTTGGCGTGTTCCTCGATGGAGTATGTACGCAGGGCTAGGGAAAGTTCAGACGGAACAGGTTACAGGGTAACGCGGCAGTGGCGCGGAGGTGATGGCCAAGTATGGGTCTGAATGGATGCGTAGCGGGTGATGAGGGGAACTATGCGTGTGGGACGGCGGCCAATTGAGTCGGGGGTGGTGATGGTGACCTGAAATCGGCAGATCATGTAGCGTCACGACCAAGTACTACACATCAAAGGTGTGAACGTTGATGGCGGCCAACAGGTCAATAGGAACATTCAGCTCCGACAGTACAAGTCACGTCGTAGACACAGCTACATAACGTATGATGATCACTGCCGAGCCGGGAACGTTTACTTGGGGATCAATCGCATCCCACAGTCATTCAGACTTTTCATTCAGCCGCCGCATCACTCAGTTACACGTCCTTTACATACTTGGTCCTTACCAAATCGACGGCGATACTAGGAGGGGTTGCAAGATCCATAACAAAGTTAGTCAAAAACGCGTGTATGACCGTGTGTCGCAAAAAAGTTATATTACACCTTCCTGACCCCAAACTTGCTAGTCTTTCTCCTCTCCCACCTGCCTCTCCTCTCTCGATTGCAATTTCCATCCACAAGTCCTTGCTTCACCATGATCTCCGCCTTTGCGCAATCCTCGGCGCTATGTCGCTTACCCCTTGAAATCCTCGAGAGAGTTGTCATCGAGCTGGACGATGATCCCGCCAGCTCACCAGCGTCTGTGACTCTCCCACTTCTCTTGACATGCAAACGCTTCCATCGACTCCTCGGTCATCAAACAAACAACCACCTCTATGCCCATCTCTTTCGCGCTCGATTCGACGGATCTGCAGCTACCAGGAGATTGGGTGAATTAGCCTCACACGACCCCGGTTTCTCCTTTCAGCTCCGCTCATATTGTAGTGCTCTGAGCCGTCTGAGGACGGGCAATATCCATGCGGACGACATCGTTCAAACCTTTTGGAGTTGCTTCTCCATGATGATGGAGGATGATGGGAAAAACCGGTGCCAGCTCGAATGGGCCGGTCTTCCGGATTTCGTCGACAAATTCGTCCGCGAACGCCTCCACGAAAATAGCGAAAACGGCTGGCCTGCTGAAAGCGAGGTCAACTCGCTCGCAATGTGGTTGCTGTGGTTTACCAGCACCGAAGGTCTGATTCTTCGTCTCGCCTACCCATAAAACACCCCTCATATGTCTTCCAGAGCGCCTCAGAGCGGAAACACCCGCACAGCGCATACAGATGACGAACCTCATTTTGCCATATGTCCTCATGCCAGTTCGCGTAAGTCCAACACCACCTTGCATCGTTTCGCTCGTCTCACCCTTCTCAGTACGCGACCTACTTTGCACCGCACACCCACTTCACCCTTCCTCTACCACGTAACCTTCCACAACCCCCTCATTCGTTCCTCACTGTCCATGGTCCCTACCCACAATATCGTGAAGGGTCCTCGCGGAGGATGTCCCTCTACCAAGCCACGGACTTCGAGCTCGGCATCCCACTCGCGTCCGTCGCTGCCAAACTCGTGTACTTCTCGCGCCGAGAAGTCCTCCCAGTCGATATTCCTCCCCACCTACCGAGGACGCGTGCACATGCCCTGCAGTTGGGTTTCGGGATGGTCACTCCGACCCAGGAGGACATAAATGAACTCAACGAGCACAAGGTTGCGAAGCTCATTCCAAATGCCACAAAGCCCGAGGAACTTGCCAAGCGTGCTCCGAGCGCAAGGTGGGACGACGACTGGAACCGTCTGGCTAGCTGTAGCCACCTCTTCAGCCCCGTCTCACTGAAGCGCACCCACTATACGCCTGGTTTGCTTAATGGTCTCTGGCAAGGCCGAATGCTAGTATGTTTCCTTCATGATATCAAGTCATTTATCGTTATCTGATGGTCGCTCTATTGCTAAGCACCCGGATGACATTCACTATGGCAATATTATGCAGACAGCCCAAATGCCCGCTGCTTTCAACGAGCAAACCGTGGGTTTAACTGCCGCTCCCGTCTTCATGCACCTGCGCGAATACCATTGCATGGACGTCGCCCCCAACCAGCCTATTCCAGGCGGAGGTCGAGATGGGTTTGGCGGTATCCGAAATGCCTGGTTCCCCAACTCGATGGGGTACCGAGAGGTTTCGGTGTGTATCGTGCACGTTTGCTGGATGATGTTTCACGGACTGACCCATTACATGTAGCACGGCCTCGTTGCCACGTGTCAGGAGAGGACCTCTTTCTACAACGAATACGTGGCTGGGGGGCCTAGCTTGCACGATGAAAGCAAATGTCGGGGGTGCCAGTATCGTGGAACACCAGAAATGGTCTTCCGGGAGGACGACGCTCAGCTTCTCGAAGTTTTGGACGAAGTCTTGGCGGATGAGGGCATGGAGGACGTAGAAGACGATCCAGAGGAAGACGATCCAATGGAGGAGGATCCGAGTGAAGCAGACACGGAAATGAACCCGGATGCTCGGTGCGAGCTCGTGATCAAACGGAAGTGTGATGGTATCCTTGATATTGTCCTTGTTGGCGAGGTCAGTAGAATCGGCTCATTCGTTTGGTTCAATCTTCCTCATGTCCAGCATTTCAGACCGACATGCGGCATGGCCAAGCCTGGCATCACTACAAATTCTATGGCCGTGTACGTGAATGGGACGGGCTTATCGCGCTCATCCGCGTTCCTGTGGGTTCTCCTTTGAAAGACCTGAGCTTCACCCTGACATCTTAGTAGATCCCCTCAGTGAACCCTCAATTCCTTGGTGTCTGGATCTTTACCGGCTACGTAGTGGGTGGTCAAAACTTCGTGGGCAATTGGCGCACCACGGCACACCCTGGCGAGCCTGTTACATTCGAATCTGCCTTCACCATGTCCAAGCGCGACTGACACCATGTGGACAACATCCCTTGCTTCGTATTGTACATACCCTAAACCGCGGCGATCATCATTGCCAAGTATACGTTCGTAGATCTCCGTCATCTCATTCGTCCATTTTCATGTTGTCTTCGCATGCCATCGGTACCATCCTGAGCACTGGTATTGATCTATTTTTTCGTCGCATAGCATTCACGGTGTAGTCACATCAATTGTCCCATAGCTTACGTTGTTCACATAGTCATGGTCCCCTTAAGTTCTCTTGCGGCGCTATCCCTTGACATCGACACGACATAGGTAATTATAGCTGTGGAAGGTGACTTGGAAGCTTGTCGTTGCCCACTGCCATGACAGCAGGGATCATTGGTCGCAGTAAAGATGATATTTCACGTTATCTGTCTCTATGGGTCACCTAAACGTCTGAATCTGGTAAACCTAGCAGTTGGCGGCAGACGCAACTTGCTAGACCAGGTACTACCAGTAGAAATGCATGTCAGTGGCAGGACTGCGGACAATTGCACACGGAGCGCAGCGGAAACGATCGTCATCAATATTGCGGGGAAGTTACTCGATCCTTACTAGTACTCTCTGGACTTGCTCAAGGACCAGTTGGTCGCCGTATCAGCAACGAATCGGAGCCCATTCTCGACGTCTCACCGTATACGTATTCTGGAAAATGCATCAGAGCGAATGGCCATTTACGACAGCGAATGATGTGCTGGATCTCCGAACATTCACTATACTTCCAGGGTTCGTCGATACACACGTTCATTGTGAGCGCTTACCTCGCTGTTCTAGACCTCGTGTGCGGTGATATCATCAAGATGCTGACACGTAGTCTTTACTTTTCTAGTTTCCTGCATCCCTACTCTGAGACGTCATGGGAGGTCCAAGTTACGAAGGAGCCCGTCGTGGAACGGACCATCAGAGCCACCGCACACTGGTATGCGAAACGCCACCTGATGGGTGGGTTCACAGCTTTGCTATGGCTTCATGATACCCCACACTAACGTACATCCTCACGGGCGATTGCTTGTTGCCATATAAGTCATTTAGGTACCGAGAGCGCAGGTGGTGCAGACACTGCCCTCCGTAAGTGTTTATCGAATGAAGATGCCCTCATACCCGGTCCGAGATATTTTTGCGCCTCGTGGGCCATCGTCCCTACTGGCAGTTACGGTATTTCATCGCGATTGTGTTGCATTCTACTAGTATTTACTTTCATATCCGTGCTTCTTGGTGCGCTCTATCGTCGCAGGCCGGCTTAATGAACTCCTGCTTACACAGGTTCCAAGAGTTCCTTATATACGAACCAGGAAGGTACGGCGTCACAGGGGTCGAAGTTGCAGACGGATACGAAGAGCGCGTTAATGCTGTACGTCGGCACATTCGGGCAGGAGCCAAGGCATAAGTCTGCCGGCGTTGTGCCATCTATGATCTGACCCCCCCCTCCGTTGCCCACGATTTTGATTGTGATGGCCCAGCTCTGGCCCGGCATCTTACAGATATATGCAGGTTAGTTTTCAATGAATAAGATTTTGCCCTCGTTTCTATAAAGGGTTTAGACCCCCACGATCATCTCCGCTCACTTTCTTCTCGAAAACAGATTACTTACCGTGTTGGTTCGAGGATCTTCGATGTATCCACTAGGCCTGGTGGAGTGTCGATGAAAACTTTATGAAGAGCTGAGGACGATGATCGCTACTGCCTATCAGTATGGGGTCAAGGTAGTAGCACACGCAATCAACAAGGATACTATCATACAGCTCATACAGTCCGTGGACTCAATTGAGCATGTATACGACATCGCCTCAAATATATCAACCGAGCCTTCTACTCACGAACCGTTGCTGACGCTGGCGCAGGCAAATACCAAATCCGGGCCCCTAGCCTTGCGGCATACTTCACCATAAACCAGGAATCAGGCGAGCTCTGGGAGCGTGTCGCCAAATCATTCAAAGCTGCTCTGGAAGAGGGTTGGATAACATATCCTGTGGTGGTGACACGGGGGCTTTTGCACGCGGTGACAACGCGCTGGAAATATTTCTAATGGTGAGACTGTGAGCCGATCGGAAGAAAGTGCTGAAATGGGTTGCGCTGGACGGCAGGGCATGTATTCGATCAATGGATTGGGAAGGACCGTAACAGAAGGGCAATGAAAGACTTGCGTCTGTGGACGACCTGAGAGAGGTCTCGAACATCGTTGGCAATAACGAAGTTCCATTTCGGAGCTGTGAGGAGAAGGTTTATTGTTGACCTGATTGCAAGGTCGGGAGATTTTGTGACCGACTTCCAAGGCGCGGTGTCCGCGGACAGCATCAAGTTTGTCTTGAAGGACGGGAAAGTCTACAAACGTGACGGCATAGCCCTTGTATAACGAAAGACATTGATATACATCGCGAGATGGGCCTGGCAGGAGCTATTGGGGTCCCTCCTGAGTGTTCGTCAATCGTTATGGGCCACATCTTTCGCAGCGTGGTTGATGTGTGGTTGTCTGAGGTAATAATTAAGTGAGCAAGCGATTGATACAGCTCGGTGCCGCGTAAAAAAATGCGGACACCACTTTCTATGCCTCTGCTCACTGTTCCCCCCTCTTTCTCATTTCCCTGGACCAGCAGGCGACCTCCGCAGTTCGTGCAAACCACTAGACCTGCCTAATGCGTAACGAAAATGATTAGTCATCACCTGTACAGCTATCCTTTTAGCGCGACCAAAATTTTCTGTGCGATTCGCACCTCGTTTGTCCGAGCTTAACGTGTACAACCTCCCATGCAAATGCGGACGTTCGACTCAGTAATACCTCTGGGAATGACACCAATAACTATACAGCATCATAAATCCGACAACTCGTCCCATCTCCCACAAACAAGTCAAGGCCCTCGTTCGCATCTAAACGATGGGGGTCTGTTACGTTCGTGGAATATCAATTGGGTCATGTCTGCTTGCTGCGAGGCTTCGTTATGAAGCTGAGCAGGTTCACAGGTAGCACGGTCCGTAGGGTCTCTAATAGAGTTGAGGTCGGTGGCCTATCTGCCGAGCTCGTAGTTTTGAGACAGACATTCCATGTTCAATCTTTAGTATGTTTGTTTTCAATGATGTGGATGACTTTGGCCTCTTTCTTTTGTGCTTTCATGCTTGAATCGTCCTTGGGCGAGCTGAGAATCGCCCAACGCCGAGATGTTGGAATACAATGGCGTTTACCGTCTGACTGTGAGTTCAACTTGTGTCCTTGTTTTAAAGTTATACTTGGTCGCCTTCGTCACGATGCTTCACGAAACCCGGCGAAGGATCAAGCTCATCGTGAAACCAAAGCCAGTGAGTATGATCTCCAGAGTTTTACGGCAAAAGAGGCTCCAGTGACCTTGGCCTGAGTTATCTGCTGACCACACGAACCAGTCTTTTGAGGTTCCAGCTTCAGCGCCAGACCCGCTATACAGGTTTCCTCGCCAATACAGTGCGTCATTAGCAAATCTGCCCCTTTTCGATATAATAGATCAATCTGTTACGAAGGTTTCTACTCTGCCTTGACCAGTACGCCAGTCCAAACCCCGTCCTTGTCGCACGCTGGCCATCGCCGATCGCGAAGTTCTCGACGGGGTTCAGTTGGTTCAAGGAGCCATACAACCAAGTCCGGCGTACGTGCATCGCCCACTGTACACACCCAAACTACACGATAATTAATTGCAGACGCGCTCCTTTCGAGATCCTAATGGAAGTCTCAGTCCGATACGCTATTACTCCATGGCCGCTTCACCGACTGCAAATTTCAGCGGGCAGTATCTTCAGGTCCCATCGCCGTCCTCTTTTTGGGAATCCAGAGTAAGTTCGATCGACCATGTCCCTGAGCTTTTCCTGCACCTTTTAACAGCGACCTTCAAAAACGAGTGCTACTTTTGCTGCGACGTCTTCCCCTCGAGGCCGTCTCGGGCGTGTTTCGGTAAAGTTAGGTGTGATCGGTTTGTTTTTTCGATGTTCAATGAACCACTTCTGCAGGGCTCCGAAAGTTCTAGACGCCATCATAACCGAAGCTATTCGCGTCAGGGCGATGCGAGTACTAGCATCCGAGGCCGACGTCCAGCCCAGTCGGTGTGTGCTACCCCCCAGGCATGGGGATACAGATTCAAACCTTCTACACAGACCGATTATTGCTGTGACAAGCTTCTGTTTTCATCAGCTCGAGACCGAGAGCAGCTCGAAACCTCTTCTTCTGGTTGCACCGTTTTCTTCGATGCGATAGAAACGTTGGATATTTCACAATCTCCATTTGACGCTGAGCCCACGGTGAGATGTTTCCATGCTGCCTTGTGGAGCCCTCACGTTTAATTTAATTTTCGTCAGAACGTTGGCAATGGTCTGTCAGACAGCATGTTAGTGCCTTCACACGAATTCATAAACCCACTGACCTGACTTCTTGTCACAGGCTGGCGCAAATGCAGGCGCAGGGCGAAAGTCCCCGATTCGACCTGCCGTCCTTTCGACTCGAGCGTCCTTCCCCAGACACGGGCTCACGTGTGCCATCGTCTCCAATTTCTCCTTTGCTTTTTTCGGGCACCCATTGCGGCTACGATTTCGACGGAGACGACTTCCCTGATACCGAATCCCCTTTAGCTGCGAAGAGATATCGCGTTTCTGAAACTCGAGGCCGCGCTGATAATTCGAACGTAACTTACCTGGCAGATAAACGACCGCTTCCCCTTTACTCGGATATGATTCTGCCTATCGAATGTCGAAGCGCCAACGAAGGTCACTTCAGCAATTCACGTACGGCATACGACTCAAACAAGAAATCTCCTCTCAATCGCCCTTTCCCTGTGCATGATGAGGATCCGGCCGTTATCTCTCAAGTGGGACGCACTTTCAATTCTCAGGGACCTGATCGCGTTTGGAGCAAGCTTCGTCGCGTATATAAGGAGACCCTGCGAAAGAATTCTTCGTGGTTGCGCGATCAAGCTACGCGCGTTGGCCATTCGCTTTTCGGAAATAAAGATTCTTTCCCTGCTTGTCAGGTGTCTGCGCCACTCGAAGGCGCCACCGGTTCAGCGGACGCCAGAACACAGCCAGAAGTGGCAGACAGGCGACTCTCAAAACCCTGCCCAGTTAGCAGGCCTGTTTTAACCCACGCACCGATCGGGTACTCTGGGCTTCTTCGCAAACGACGGAGGCCGAGAAGCGATGCCAATGACCTAGATTACTCGAAGATCTTTGCACCAGATTGTTCGTCAAAACCCGAGGTGCCGTTGTAACAGTGTAACATTTGGGAGAAGCTTTGTTTACCGCACTAGTATTTATTTATACCCTTCTCTGGTTGTATCGAGTAGTTAGTCACCGATTATTGCAGCTTATTGACAGAACAGTCCGTTTTCGTAGCAAACTCCATCGCCAGTCCATTGCAAAATTGAAGCACTTTGATATTACACCCCGCGTGCTCGCAGTAAATTGACGCCTCTGGCTCCATTCGAGGAAAACATGAATGAATTAATTTCTAGCGGTGCCAGATAGGCTAGGACAGCTTTGCCAACGGATCGATCACAGCACCCATCTACAGAAAGCAGTTAGCGCCGAAAGAAAGAAGCGGAGTCTATCAAGGTCCACTTACCTTCTTGACTACACGGGGTAGTGTGCCTCGTTGGAACCCTACCCTAGTGTTCCACTCTGTGCCTAGTGGCGTGTCCATGCTCCGCTCGAACTGCGCATGGCTGGTGTACGGGTAAGGTAGGTCCTTGACAAGGTATTTTGCGGCCTTTTTATCACGTTTCTCTGATATGATGACATGTGCCTTTTTGTAATCTGCACGCGAAGACGGATCAACGCCTGCAACCTTTTTGACAAGGTGAGGTTTGGGCGGGAGCCTTTTAGTGCCTGCCCCTCCCCAAGAGCCCTGAAATGGTCATCATCAATGGTGAGTTCGCCGTGAGTCCTGTCAAAGATGAAACACACCCAGCCAGGAAGGGTTGTATCCACCTGACGTGGGGCGTCCGCTTCCATTTCTTGGAATTTCGACTCTTCGAATGCCTGTAAAGGTAATGTGAGCGCTAGCGTTTCTTTCCATCAGTGGGAGTATCATTACCTGTACAACATTGTCCCCAGCAAATGCGAGGGCTACCAAGTCGCGTTGCCGGAAAGCCTGAACTCCCTTTCCGGCGTCAGCTTGAATCTTGGCCCCTGCTGCTCGTTCCTGTTCCTCTAGCTCACTGTGAACTTCGTCGTCGTCACCGTTAGCGGCTGTGACCTTCGCTCCCTTCGAAGATTTTCCCTTGCCCGTTGCTGACGAGCGCAGTGCAGAAGGCTCGGCAATGGTGAGCACCTTGTCGGTGTCTATTTCGAGCGCTGCATCGTCACGAGCCCGTTCTCTCTCCTCTCCTCTCTTCGCGACTTGCTTTTTGAGCTTATTCGAAGACTTGATTAGTGAGTCTGCATCTCTGTGGACACGGACTTCGTTCTTCTTCCGAGCGGGGCCAGAGGATGCTGAGTGTGTGAGCCACGGATTGGCTACAGGAGAAGTGATCGTTGGTGTGGGCGTTGATAGGCTTGCGATAGGAGAGACTTCAGTGTGGTGTATATCGTGCGTGAGGTCGGTGGATTGCAAGGTCACACTTGACGTATCTGACGGCAGGGAGCCCAGTGGCTTTGGGATAATGACCGTAGGTGCGGTGCCTCCGGGTCGAAATGACAGTCGCCCTCTTGTGCGGTGTACCGTAGTTATATCGGTCATAGGGATATCCCCACCTGCGTCGGTTGCAGTATCGTTTTCATCGACAAGGCCGTATCCCATCTCCCTCGCCAGTTCCTCGGCGTGAGCATCCACCTCTTGGTGTTGTCGAGCAGCGGCATCGCGCATGAACTTCATGTTGAACACGCTCTTACTCTTCAGATCTGCAGCATCAACGTCATCCTCAGCACGCAGCGCCGCGAGCTCTTCGAAAGCACCGCGTTTGATAGTTTCTTCGTCCTGTTCACCATCATCGCTCTCACTATCCTCGCTGTCATTCTCGTCCCCACTACCTTCCCCACGTATCCGTCTACGCAGCTTCTCTCCACGTTCAAGCATCTCCCCAATAGCCTGGCGCTGATCCTGGTCTAACCCTTCGCGACCTTTCATCGCCTTCGCCCACTTCCCCGTGTTCTTGTGCCTGAGAGTAGCTCGCTCCCTCGCCCGCTGCACCTCGGCTTTCAACCTCTCTCCCTCATCTTCCACACTCACCTCCGCATCTGCGCCATCCAATCGTTCACGCTGCTTTTTCCGTATTCGTCGGTATGTTTTACTCTTGATCTTGGCGACACGTTTGGCCTTGCGGTCAGCACGGAACGCGAGTTCTCGCATCATTCGAAGCTCGGAACGACGTGCGGCCACTTCTTCGACGCTCAGATGAGCCATTTTGAGAGCTTCCGTCTGCGCGATATCTTCGTCACGGAGTTGTGCGGACTTGAGTAGTTTATCGACTGCAGATTCGAGCTCATTGGAGGGCTACAAGTAGTATGGATGAGGACCGGAATTGGGACGGGGGTTCAGTGGAAAGACGTACCATGAACTTGGCCGCGAGTTCAAGGTTGGAAACGCGACCAGGTTTCTCAGATTGTAAAGGAAAACTGAGGTGCTCTGCCTAAAGTAGGTTAAGCAGGAGATCGCCTGTGAAACAACTCATTCTTCACGCACCTCCTTGATTCGCTTCATCGTTGATGACCATTTGTCCACTTCCTCCTTCGTCTGTTCGTATGCGGCTTCACGATCAAGGCGTTCTTGTGCTCGTTGAGGCAGAGGAGCAGATAGTGTTTTTGTTTTTAAGCTGGAAGAAGTGAGCGGTTTCGTCGATTTCTTGAGGGCAGCAAGAGCAGAAGATGAGGCAATGGGGGCAAGAAGGTCATTCAGATTGAGAGTGCTCGAGCCTACAAAAGTTCAGGATATGAGTTAAGTGGCGACAAACACGCAATAAGAAGAGATACCTCGTGTGCCAAATGCACTTTCTTCGCCAGCTTCAGTGCGTTCAGCAAGAATCCGCCGCTTCTTGGTGTAAAGTTCGGTTGGAGGCGCACTATCTGACTTTCGTTTGCGGGTGTCGGCTGGGTCGAGCTTTGAGATGAAACTTTCTAGTTCAGCTAGTGCTCCGGGTGAAGGATCCTCAGAGTCGGAGCCGGATATGTGTAGACCCTCGTCTTCTTCTCCTTCATCGTCGTCGTCATCCTCTTCATCGTCATCGTCATCTTCACTCCCTGAATCCTCGTCTTCACCCGTATCCATATCCCCGGTCCCTTTCCACTCTTCTTCCACTTCCACATCCTTCCTCTGAACTGCTTCACTCTTCTTTCCAATTATCGGGGGAACGCTTACATCATCCTCTACATCCGCACGTCCATCGAATACGTCGAGAACGTCAAAGAACTCGCCTGCGCTGCCGTCCTCCATCTCCGAGTCTTCGTCTTCGCTCTCCGAGTCCAATTTCAAAGATGAGGTAGAGTTCGCTCCATTAGAGTCTTCGTTCAGGTCGACATCCTGTACCTTGTCTCGTTTATGTTTCGATGACTTGGCTTTGAGAGAAGCCATGGATTTAGAGCCCTAAACATGACTGGCCGTTAACAAGGATGCCACAGTACCGTCTTTCCACACACCTTGCGCGTGAAACCTGACCCTGCAAATTCTTCCCTATCGGTCTCCTCAAAGGCATCGTCGCTATCTATTTCCTCGTCGTCCTCACTGTCCACCTGTTCATCGTCACCATGTTCTCCGAGCAACCGCGTACGTAGTTTCTCCATAGCTTCCCGTCCCATTCCACTGAGGTCTATCTCGTCGTCCGTGTCATTGCGTCTCCCTTCTAATTCATGGCGATCGAGGTCAAGGGTGACTTTTCCTCGACGAACCTTGGAAGGTGCATATTCGTAGACATCGTTGATGTCAGGTGCTTTACCTCTACCTTTGGACTGACGTGATCGATTTAAGTGACTTGTGGGCCTAGTTTTCTTCAACGAGGGTTGCACTTTTGAAGACCCCCCTCTTGATATTTTGGTTGCCCTCGCCATAGCGCAAGAGACTGGATGATTGTGTGGGTAGGGGTAGTTCTATGTAGTACATAGTACATAATATCACATTCAGGAGGAAAATGAGGTCGGCAATTACCGCCTATGCTAAATCAGGAAGGTAGTGTTCAACATCAAATATCAGTGCTCACGAATAAGTATGTTCCTTGTAACTCACTCTACCATTATTGACTGACTACCGAACAATCGTATCACCGCGAACTTGGGAGCAGCAAATTCACAGATAATAATCTGATGGGACCACCCTAACGAGTGTGAGTTACTGGCAGGGGTAGTACTAGTGAGTGCGAGCATCGTCTCGAGTCTTCAAGGACAATGATGGCGAGCAGGTACCTCCCAGAATTTCTGGGGCTTGGACGACAGGGTAATATATTGACAGCCTTGGAAGTAGCCCTATTGCTCTCCGATTAGCTGCACAACGGGCTTTCCTGTACATGATCATGCTGAGAGTATATGTACTAGTAGGAATACGCAAGTTCATCTGTTCGATAACCGAGGGTCACGAGAAAGCGCAGTGTCGACGCCTAAGTAGCAAGTACTTCCAGTGCAAAGTCCACGAACGTATATGACATTGATACATGTCAAGTCGAGATCGTATATCCTAGACTACACCTTCCTCGCTAGGTGGCCCACTTCCACCGTGAGGGTGACCGTCTTGCAACTCCACTTCAGCTGTGACATGGACACCTTCTGATTCCATCTCGAGAGGGTCAGAAGCAATCATCGCTTCCTCCTCCTCTCTCGATGTCCAGTGGTGTGATGTTGGATTCAAATTCCCATATCCTTTACTCCTCCATGAACGTGACTGTGCAACGAGAAGATCTAGCATGGAACGGAGGAATTCTGAACAAACGTCCCAGATCTCACGGACATGCGAGAAGGTAAACTTGGGCATTTGGTCATATCCGCTTAAGCGAAGCACAAAGCGGTTGTAGAGGGTGCTGATAACAACGAATGACATCAGGAGAATCGTGGCCCTGATGGAGAATCAGCTGTCAAGGAATAAGACAGGGCTTGGATATCGAACATACATGACCATGCAGAAGACGATCAACCCCCCAAAGAGACCGCGTTCCCCTGTCGGGCAAGCATACTGTCGTAGAATTGGTATGAAGGCAAACTCGCTGAAAGGACTAAGAAAGACTCACATGGGTCCGCCATTCAAGCTCGTAGTTGCAAGCCTTGTCCTCCTCTGAAGGCCACTGGGCCAGAAGCACGGGTCTCCCTATCACAATGATCCAATTCACTCGTCAGCGTACATTCCGAGGATGGAGTGAGTTGTTGAACCTGCAGCATAAACAGACGTGTCACATATGAAGCGAATGGTAGAGCTTCCCCGCAAGCCAGAGTCTAGTCCAGTACAAGGTGATCCGTTGGACTGGCGGAGCATCAAGCCCCCTTCTTTCGCTTCAAGCGTAGTATTCACCAGCCTTGTCATTCACGTCACTTGGAGACAGTCTGCTAGGCTTTTCTGAATCAGCTTACCCGATTGCGAAGTCCCCGTGGTCTCTCCGTACAAGTCCGGCTATGTCGCCCTCCTTCTCATCGACACCAGTATTCCACGGGTCAGTGGTTACCGCTCGGCATACATTGAGATAGAAAGTGTGCCCGCCGTCCGTCCGGAATTGGTAGTCTTTACTAGAGCATTGTGAGACTGATAATCATGAAAATTACTAGCTGTAATACACACCTGGCCTTGAGAGCACTTAGGTCATAGAATTTGTCGCCGTCATGGAGTGTGCATGGCTTATCAGCTGCGAAGGCTGAGGCGGAGAGAAGAAGAAGTAGAGATGGTCTGAGGTTGCATGAGACCATGGTGAGACCAATACTCAGTGCTAGATATGCAGTGGATCAGTCTGAGGTTTGAGAATAGGGCATAGCTCGCAGCCAATCGGTCGACCCTCTGCAGGGGGGTGCTAAATCGGTGTTGTCCACCGCCACAACCGATTTACGCCGCATTTCGTCGACAAACACCACTATCTGCTCGACGGCGACAGCAACGATGACCAGCGCATTGCTGAGGCGGCAACTCTTAATACTAAAGCGCAGCGTTGCCCGCCCTTTTTCTTCGTCGACAACACGGTGGAAACCTGAAGTCGTGCAGTCCAGCAACTCAACTCTAGCGAAGAATGCGTTCGACTCCCATACTGTCGAGGACTTGCACGGAATGACCGCGGCGGAGATATTGGCAGAGACTGGGACGCGTGCGGATACAAAGCTGAGACATTTCACTGGTACGTATTCGTGACTTTTATCCGTTGGTTGATGCAAAAACCGTATTCAATCTGCGTAGTCAACTTTGGGTACGTTTTTCATATTTTCGTGCAGGTCCGGTTTTCTCAGACTGCACTACAGTCCTCAGCATCCTGCTGCGCACGGTGTGCTCCGCATGATTTTGGAACTGAACGGAGAGGAGATTCTCCGTGCCGACCCCGTGCGTTTTGACGGAAGATGAGATGCATCTCCAACTTACAATCCTTTGCAGCACGTTGGTCTCCTTCACCGTGGCACAGAAAAACTCATCGAATACAAGACCTACACTCAAGCACTCCCATATTTTGATCGGTTGGACTACGTCTCCATGAGTTTGTTCTCTCCATCCTGATTTTTCTACAACAGCCAAGAGCTAACTGTTATAATCTCATCAGTGACAAACGAGCTTTGCTACACTCTTGCCGTGGAGAAACTTCTCAACATCGAAGCGCCCGAGCGAGCCAAGTGGATTCGGACGATGTTCGGTGAAATCACCCGCATCCTCAGTCGTGCGTAGCGTTTCCTCATTATTTCGAACATCAATCAATAGTTAATCACACAGACCTGATGGCCGTTCTCTCACACGCTATGGACGTCGGGGCCCTTACTCCTTTCCTGTGGGGTTTTGAGGAGCGTGAAAAACTTATGGAATTCTACGAGCGTGTCTCCGGTGCTCGTCTCCACGCCGCTTACGTCCGTCCAGGTGGTGTCGCTTTCGATCTGCCCCACGGTCTTCTCGAGGATATACATAAATGGGCGACACAGTTCAGCTCACGTGTAGACGAAATTGAGGAAGTCGTCACGGGCAACAGGATATGGAAACAGCGCACAGTCGGTGTCGGTGTCGTGACCGCCAAGGAGGCGTTGGATTATAGCTTCACCGGTGTCATGTTACGCGGAAGCGGTATTCCTTGGGACTTGAGAAAGGTGCAACCGTACGACAAGTATGACGAGGTATGTCAATTACAGTCCAGGAGAACCATGCCAAACGACCTTTATCTAGGTGCAGTTCGACGTTCCCGTCGGAAAGAACGGCGACTGTTATGACCGGTATCTATGCAGAGTTCAAGAATTCCGGGAGAGTTTGCGAATCATTCACCAGGTTCGTGTCCCCATCGGAAAGGTCCATCATCCCTTCTTGACACCAGGTGTTCTTCTGTAGTGTTTGAATAAGATGCCCACTGGTGTCGTTAGAGTCGACGACAACAAACTCGTTCCCCCTCCTCGCGCCTCCATGAAGGAAAGCATGGAAGCTCTCATCCACCACTTCAAGGCATGTCCGTACACTTGTTGCAATTTGACTGTTACTAACGACCACAACAGCTTTTTAGTGAAGGCTACTCTGTACCTCCAGGTGAGACATACAGCGCCATCGAGGCCCCCAAAGGCGAGATGGCTGTCTACCTAGTATCGTACGTTGTCATCCTTACCCTCGCAACTACATACACTACTCACATTCTGGACACAGCGACGGCACAAACCGGCCATACAGATGTAAGATTCGTGCACCAGGGTTCGCCCACTTGGCAGGCGCCGACTTCATGATGAGACGTACGTCGTCTTGATCTCGCGACCGTTCAAAGAGCCCACTAACCCTACCTTTTCCAGATGTAAGACATAGTCCCGAACGGCGTATGTCCTTATCAAGTACTGACAATTGTTCCTCTAGCACATGCTTGCGGATGCCGTAGCCATCATCGGTACCATGGATCTTGTGTTCGGGTGAGTGTTTACGTCCATCTCTGGTGAAAGGTGGCTTAATGTTGTTGTGGGTTTTAGCGAGGTGGACCGGTAGATAGTCTGCGTGCGCTTGTGGCTGAATACAATATTTTATCCCTGTCTTGTTGCTTGTGTATCTTGGCCGCAGCGCCCTCCCTCGTAAGACGCGGGTGACTGCCCCAAAAGTGGCATCGGTGTGCGACAACTGTTATATCTCAGTGATCTTGGCCACAATACTGGGCACACTGACACTTTCTGCTACTTCAGCTACACCTTATTTGCCTGTTCACCATGGAATGTCCATGGATAATACCCTATAACCTCTCCCTTTCTAGAGGCCAGTGGACCCTCCCATCTAGAGTTCTTCTCACCTGAATCCCTTCTGGGTTGAATTTATTGCACCCTTTCTTTTATTACTATCTTTGTGCCAACCTCTTAACACAAGGGAGGGACTATCAGTGATGGACTCACCTTGACTAGTGACCCTGACCTGAGCAATAGCCCATAGACAAGTGTGGCTCTGCATCTGAGGAAGGAATCAGAGGACAACAGTGAAGAAACCTGAAAAGCAGCAGAGGGTGAGTTTTTATGACATGTATTATATAGTGCTTACAAATCATTTCCCATGCATCTGCCTGGTTTTAACACTATTCCATGATATTCATGACAAGGGTAAGTAGCTGAGCACCAGAGCAAAGTGGTTTGATCAGTCAAATACATATCATGAAATGTCATTGCATATCATTGTGAAGTATGTCTGGTCAGCAAGTATAATTGAATTACTGACAAAAACTATAAAAGGGCTGAATGAGGCAACCAGAAAGATTGTAGTTGTTGCAGCTTTTGGTGACTATAGGAAGGTTGAGTCCTTTGACAACTGAGATGAGTGGTTCATCTATATATTGATCAGTCTTCCTGACTGGTCCTGTCACTGTCCTGACTATGTTCTGGGGGTGTGATGGGTGGTCTAGCCACATTCCCTCCAGAGTCTGGGAGATGATGATTGACAAAATACAGTGAACTCTGGAACCAGAACACCAACTCTGCATTTCCAGAGAGTCAGAGATCATACCTCTGCTCCACCACCAGGTGGACCTAGTGTTGCTGCAGCTTCAAGCTGCCATTTTTT